>JAMAFK010000058.1:0-103671 GCA_023627375.1 Penicillium paneum
GCTAATTCATGGACGCGTTTTGGATGGGTGGCCCACTCGCTAGTGGTGGCCCACTCGCATGTGAAATACGTTAACTAGTTAGTTAGTTAGTTAGTGCTTCATTATGGATGACTAAACCTCACAAACAGCGACAATTTAGAGATATGATCTGATATGATGCCGCGGATTGCCGGTTCTATGGTGCTGGATATGTCGGATCAATAGTAATAAAAGTACATTCAATGAAGAGCGGCGATCTCGTAGGGATATGTGAATACAGTACATAGAATACAACAAGGTTCGTAAAGAGCAGTCCTGTTCCTCCGATCTTGTAAATGCCAAACCAACGCCACGCTATATGCCCAAAATATATGACCAGTTTGTCATGTCGAGACCTAAATTCGCTTTCCATCGTTGCCCGAGGGTCATTGTTGGAGAAGAGAGAAGTCAAAGCCGCATTGGCAAGGTCTCAAGCATGTTTGTCGAGGAATTCCTTCGCCTCGTTAATCTTGGTGGCCAAGTATGGACTACCGCCGCGATCGGGGTGGTTGAGCAACATGAGTTGACGGTGGTTCTTGCGGATCTTCTCTTTGGTCAAAGTTCGTTCACTGGGAGATACTGTCAGTACTGGCATATCAAAGGTTTGTCGCTAGCACGTACGCAAGTTGTAGAATCAGGGACGCTTCCCGACGGTTCATGCGCGGTTCGAATCCTCTGTGATACGTTAGTCAATATTCCATATGACCACAGCCTCGTGAAATGTCCACGAACCCCTTATAGAATGCCTTTCCGGCAGCGTTCAATCCTCCTCTGGAGCGGCGGTAAGCGACCAGACCGGCGCGGCCCTGTGAACAAGAGTCAGTCCTGTACTGCTAACCAACGGCTTTTTAACTCACCAAAAAGGCGGTCGTGGCAATGCCAAGTCCAACAGCAAGAATAGAGGTCATTTTTGTAGATTGGGATAGAGAGTTCGCGAAACGAGATCAAGTCGGTTGGACCGGGGAATGAGCGAAGAGGCGCCGGGATAGAAAAGTCAGCGCGGGTGCACCCAAAAGGGTTTAGCGTAGTTTGCTCCACCATTCAGGCCCGAAGCTACAGAAAAAGTTTCTTGCGACTCAACGAAGACATAACCAACACTACTCTACAACCATGCGGTAAGTTTTGCCGTTAATTTTTGTCTGTACCCGTTCTACGGAATGCTAAGATTATATTCAACTGCAGTGTTGAAACTTGTCACTTCTGTTCCCGCCCGGCTTTCCCGAGTAAGGGAATCACATTCGTCCGCAACGATGCCCGACAATTTCGTTTCTGTCGGTCCAAGTGCCACAAGAACTTCAAGATGAAGCGTCAGCCCCGCAAGCTTAAGTGGACCAAGACTCACCGTGCCGCCCGCGGAAAGGAGATGATCGTGGATTCGTCGCTTGTCCTGTCCCAGTTCGCCAAGAAGAGAAACGTCCCCGTCAAGTACGACCGCAACCTCATGGCTGCTACCATTACTGCCATGGAGAGAGTCGAGGAGATCAGAGCCCGCCGCGAGCGCGTGTTCACGAAACGCCGCCTGGCCGGAAAACTCTCCCGCGAGCGCCAGCGCGAGGCGGACCGCAAGGTCGTCAACGAGGGCGAGCACCTCATCCGGAAGGAACTCCGGGAGCGCGAGGAGGGTCTCCCCATGGTGGCCGAGCAGAGCAAGGTTTCCAACAGAGTTCACGGCGAGGAGAGAATTCGCCAGAAGCAGAAGAGCAAGCTTTTGGTGGATGGTGGAGTGGAGGAGCAGATGGATATCGACTAAATTTTGTCCTGGGCATCTATATTTTCTTTTGTTTTGTGTTTTCTCAGATACGACACGGTTCCTGCAACACGCAGATTTTCGGAGTTGGGCATGCTTTGGTGTTTTAAAAGCAATCAATGTTTTTCATCATATCTCATATCCAGTGGGCTGTTAGCCTCTTACTGCTTGGGAGGCTAATTAAAATGTGTTTACAATGACCCAAGATGTTATATAGGTTGCTAGCTTGCTAGTCAATACAGTGACCAGAGTGGTCAAACGACCATAATGAGATCTTTGGAGAACGACCCCAACAAATATCCCATTCAGGCAAGTCCTCGTCTACACCATCTATCAACAACGTTCTCTTAGTCAATCCCACCATCCCCATCAACCCCTTTGTTTTAGATCCAAAGAAGCCTCGACCGTAGTATTAAACAACGATGCAATATGGAATGGCTGTTAATCTAAAGCAACACAAATCTACGAGTATCTACCCCCAACTCCACATTACGTATCTATATACAAATGGTATATACAAATGGGACTCTAGGGACTTAAGCGGATCGGGGTCGTTCTCCGCAATCTCTACAAAGTGGAGAACAGGCGACTCATCGAATACGACAAGATTCTATATCTAAAGAAGGGAGAGGCGAAGATGCCAATATCGAGTTAAGCAGAAATAAACATCTCGGTAGACCAGCTAAGATAAAAGATCAGTGAATAGGAGCACACATAGGCGGAAGAGATAATCAGCCAGCTCATGATACTACAAGGTCCTATAACCAGGTAGCGATAGTAGGAAGGATTGTAATTATCTCACAAACCTTCAAAGAGGTAGGGATATATATCTAGCAGGAGGAAGATCGTTAGCAGCAAACAACCAGGCAGCCAGCTAACACGTTGTTTGAGATTCCGATAAAACATGATATGCATGGGAAGAGAGGAGCACGTTCGTTCTGTCTGATAAGTGTGAAAGAAGACGAAGACAGTAAGAAGAGAGAGAAATGAAGAAGAGGGAGGTGAAGGAGGGACTATGTCAACTCAGTCCTCGTCAGGACTAATTGGATAGCCAAATCCTAGGATATGGAAGAAGGACCGAGGTCGTCAGGTATACACCATGAACGTAGAGCACGCACGCGTTGGAAGGGTTAAAGATAGGTAGTCCAAAGAGATAGATTGAAAGACATGTAGGTAGAAGCTAGATGAGGTGCGGGCTAAATGGGAGATAAATGATAGAAAGAAGAGACATCGAAGAAATTGAGCGGTACTCTTGTGCCGCGCTTGATATGATCAGTAAAATACTAAATACAATACAAGAATGGCCGGCAAGAAGATGCTGAGGGGGAAAGCGAGAGGCTAGAGAGAAAAAAAAATGTAAAGCAACCAGAGGTAAAAAAGAACAAAGCGCCCCTCTGGTGAGCGAAAACTCCCCTATTCGGTCATCCTTCCTTCCGTATATGTAGATCAAACCAGGTCCTGTAGTAGACTGCGCCAAACACCACCTCCAAGAGGAGGAGAAATGAAACTCAGAAGAAAAAAAGCGAATGCAATGGTGGAGGTTGATGATGGAGTATCATAATAGACGGGAGAAAGACGCGGGTGGGTATGAAGTAGACAAAAGTAGATGAGACTCATATAGACAGGGTATAGTCTCATCGAAAATCATCTGCATGGAAATAAATATGCTAAGCTCATGTACTGTTGGATCGTAGCAATGCCTGGAAATAATTAGCCTCGCTGCTTTGCGGTGGCTCTGAAGATACAGCTAACGTACCCGCTCGTCGATCACTTCTTCTTTCTCTTCCGACGGACTAACCACACTCCCTCGGGTAATGGGACCAGAGCTTGTGATAGACCGGGAATCTACGGCCGGGCGAGGGGACGGTACGGGCTGCTGCTTTGGCCGTTGTTGTTGTTGTGGCGGCGGCGGTTGTTGGTTTTCATTCATTGAGTAATTGGGGTGCATTTCCCCGCTGCTCGATATCCTAGACTCCTTGCTCTTCTCCAATAGTGACCCACCAAGGGTAGCACATTTGAGGATAGTTTGCATCATCTGGTTTTGTTTGAGTGGTTTGGACAAATATTCGTCCATCTGGGCCTGGATACACTTCTCCCGGTCACCCAACATGGCGTGGGCAGTGAGCGCGATAATTGGGGTTCGTTGAAGTCCACTCTCGCGCTCATATTCACGAATCTTGCCGGTGGCTTCAAAGCCACCCATGACTGGCATCTGAACATCCATCAAAATAACATCGTAACGACGTTTCTTGACAGCATTGACAGCTTGCAAGCCATTACCAACAACAAAGACGTTGTGGTTATGCTTCTGAAGAATCTTCATTGCAAGTTGCTGGTTCACGTCGTTATCCTCCGCTAGAAGAATATCGAATGAACGTGAGTTGTCTGTGGTGATCGGCGTCGACCGGCCTTCCAAGGCTGGTAGCATACCGTTGCCAAGATCAATCGGCTGACACGGGGTAGTCATATATGAGCTGATACCAAGGTCCAAAGCCGACTTCAAGCTCACGCACACCAAAGGACAGACCAAAACAATCGGAATGTACTTGAACTCGTCAAAGGTTCGCAAGACCCGGGCCGTGTCTACCGAGTCAACAATAATAACATCGTAGGCATGGCCTGATTCCTTGCCAGAAGGATCTTGGATCTCGGGCGGGGGAACATGTTCCTCGTTCCGTACAACCAACGGCTCCAGGTCGATCTTCTTCAACATCTTCATGACGTTGGTAGCTTGAGCACCGTTTTGACCCTTGTCGATGAACAACACCCGGTGGTTCTTGTACGGCAAGAGCTGATTGGCGATAACGCTCAAAGACTGGTCCGCGAGTTTCACCACACAGGTGAAGTGGAAAGTACTTCCATGTCCATATTCGGAGGTAACCCAGACGTCGCCGCCCATCAAATTTACAAGGCGCTTGGAGATCGACAATCCTAACCCAGTGCCACCAAATCTGCGGGTGGTTGAGCCATCGGCTTGCTGGAAGGTGTCGAAAATGAGATCAAGCTTATCCTCTTCGATTCCAATACCAGTGTCAGCGACTGAGAATTCAAAGGCGTATTCGTCGGTCGTGCATTGTTCTCTGTCCGACGTTCGGATAGTGAGCTTAACCTCACCATGCTCGGTAAACTTGATAGCGTTGCCAACAAGATTGAGAATGATCTGGCGGAGACGGAATGGATCGCCAATGACATAATCAGGAACGGTATTGTCAACTTGGTAAGTCAAACTCAAGAACTTCTCGTTGGCCTTGACAGCCAACGTCTTGAGAGCATTGAAGACAGTACCTCTGACGGTGAATGGAATGCTCTCAATGACCATCCGGTTGGCTTCGATCTTAGAGATATCTAGAATATCATCAATGATAGTCAACAGACTGTTCGCCAAGTTGTGAACGACATTCAACATCTCTCGGGTGTAAGGCTTGAGATCATCCGTATCCAAGGTCAACTGGGTCATTCCAATGATACCGTTCATCGGCGTTCTGATCTCGTGCGACATATTCGCCAAGAACTCTGATTTGGTGCGATTGGCAAGTTCGGCAGCTTCCCTAGCGGCAGTGTTTCGCTGAATACTGTCCCGTAGGTTGGAAACCATCTTGTTGATCTTCCGCTTCAGTTCGTCCATTTCACCAGACGCATTGACCGTGATCAACTTGGTAAAGTCACCGTCCGTGGCGGCATCGGTAATTTCACCGAAAGCGCGGACTTGCGATGTCAAGTTCTCGGCCATGGTGTTCACGTCCTCGGTAATTTCTTTCCAAGTACCCGCAATACCCTCCACGTTGGCTTGTCCACCCATCTTGCCATCAACGCCGACATCCCGGGCGACCTTCTTCAGCTCAGTGGCGAATTTGGCCAGTCGACCCACCATGTGATTGATAGTGACCTTGAGCGTAAGAATTTCTCCCTGAGCATGCACTTCAATCTTTTTGCTCAAATCTCCCTTGGCAATAGCTTGCGTGACATCGGATATACTTCGGACCTGAGACGTCAAATTCTGGGCCATGGTGTTGACATTGTCTGTCAGGTCCTTCCATTTGCCTTCCACGTTATCCACCTTAGCCTGCCCGCCGAGGGTACCATCTGTACCGACCTCACGAGCTACTTTGCTCACTTCGAAAGCAAAGGTATTTAGACGATCCACCATGCCGTTAATCGTACTCTTGAGGTCGAGGATTTCTCCCTGTACGTTGGCAGTAACCTTTTTGGTGAGGTCACCCTTGGCGACTGCGGTGGTGACGTCCGCAATCTCACGCACCTGTGTGGTCAGATTGTTGGCCATGCGGTTGACGTTCTCTGTCAAATCCTTCCACGTTCCTTCAACATCATTCACAGTAGCTTGGCCTCCAAGAACACCATCGGTACCGACTTCCTTGGCAATCTTAGTGACTTCTTGTGCGAATTGCCGTAGTTGATCCACCATGGAATTGATGATGTTCTTCAGTTCTGCAATTTCTCCCTTGCAGTTGGCCTGAACCTTCTGCGTGAGATCACCCTTGGCAACAGCCTTTGTGACAGTAGCAATATCTCGCACTTGGGTAGTAAGGTTGTTGGCCATGGCGTTAACATTAACCGTGAGTTCGTTCCACATGCCCTGCACCCCTTCGATTTGAGCTTGTCCTCCGAGTACACCTTCCGTACCGACATCACGCGCGACTCGAGTAACTTCTGTTGCAAACGTTCGGAGTTGATCTACCATGGTATTGATGGTTTGTTGCAACTCCAGAATTTCACCTTGGGCCCGGCTCTCAATCTTCTGGCTAAGATCACCATGAGCGACAGCGGTAGTCACGGCGGCAATTTCTCGCACTTGATCTGTCAAATTCTTGGCCATAATGTTGACGTTCTCCGTAAGCTCTTTCCAGATACCATGAACGCCAGTGATCTGAGCCTGTCCACCGAGTATCCCTTCAGTACCGACTTCGCGTGCGACACGAGACACTTCACTACCGAAGACTTGCAGTTGATCCATCATAGTATTAATTGTTCGTTTGAAGGTAGCGATTTCGGGGTCCATTTCCAACGGATGGATTTGAACCTTCATAGAGAGATCACCGTTGGCGACTTGAGTGATGATTCCACCGATTTCACGCAAAGCTTTCTGGAAGGCCTCGTTGGCCTGCTGGTGTTTGCGCAACTCGCGTTCGAGCAGAACGACATCCTCATTTTCGACCTTGGTAAGAGCGCGGCGAGTGTGCTCTTCCTGTTTCTGCAATTCCTCGCGAACCTGGGCAATAATATCCTTTTGGCTGCTTATCTCCTCGGCCTGCTTTTGTACGTGGTTGCGGAGGAAGCTAATATCCTCCTCCCGCACGACACGCGTGCCGTTGTCATCTTCGTCGTCGGATTCGTCGTCAATTTCTCCCAGGGGTGGTTCGTCAGCCGCGGGGACCGGGTTCGCTTTTTGCTGTGACAGAGAGTCAGAATCTTGATCGGACGACAAGCGAGAGAGCCCAAATGTCCACAAGAAATTCCTCTCGCTGGCCTCTCCAGCAGACGGGGTGGTCTGGTGGGGGTCCGTCTGCTGTTGGAAATTGTGGTGACTGACAGCTTGGAATTCCAGATGGTGCACGCGGCGCACCAAGGCCTCAAGCTCGGCTTCGAAGGCTGCCTTGGTGGGACTGTATTCTCCGGGGAGTTTGGCCGATTTGGTACCGTTGAAGAACTGGAAATCAAATGAGGGCGAAGAGGAACCGGGGATAGAGTCGTCTCTTGCTAAATTCTGCAGCACGGCAGTCGCGGCCACGAGTGTCTCGTCCACGCTAGCCATTGTGGCCTACATACGTCAGTCTCATAGTACAACTAACGTAAAACACATATTATAGCACCAGCACCCGAGCTGAGAATTATAGCATGGAGTTAGGGTATCGGAGAGCGAGCTTAAGGATCACTCACTGGCAAGTCTGAATCCTAACCGGATGACAGAGATATAGTCTAATTAAGGCGACATGAGGGGGAAGAGTCCAAAGAGAAGACAAGGAAGAAATAGACGCCCAAGTCAACGATAAATATTGAAAGGGAATAATATGGCAAGTCGGGAAGGGGGAAAATAGGTGGATAAGCCCTGGAGAGGGTTATGTAAGCCACCCTTAGGGATGGCTCTGCGGGAAGAAATAGAAAAGGAACTTGGGAAAGACCGAAAAATAGAATGAAAGACGATCAGAATATAAGAAAAAAAAGTGAGCTTTCGCGGATGAGAAGGGCGGGAATCTAAGATTTGGGGATGAGGGAGGGGGAAAGATTTTGAAAGGGGCGGTGATATGTCGCCTCTTTGGGGTTTTTTTGGGCTGTTTTTTTTCTGATTTTTCCTCTCTTTCGATGTCTCTGATCTTGAGATGAAATCTATCAATCGCCTTCGAGCAGTAATAGTGGAAATAAATTGGAATAACCGGATCAACTTGGGTATTCACATTTACAACGTCCTGCCCAGGTGACCGGATATGGCGCACGGACTCGCTCCATTATAGTTTCTTCGGGAGAGTATATGAAGGTACTCCGGATACTATATCCAAGCTACTCACATAGAGCTTGTATACGCACTGTACAATCATGATCCCTAAATTACCAGAGAATATGTCGTACACAAAGCAACTGTGTTTCATGTGGAGGTGATTGACTCTGGGACTAGTGCCGATCACAAGGTGGCTCCGGTTCGTGGTTTCCCTTCTCAAGACTCCGTGCTCCCCATATCCCTGAAGGCAAAGATAGGCGAGACAGAGTTTGCCGAACAATTGGCTAGGATCCAGCGAGATCCAGTCGAAGTTAATCTGGGCCTATAGGAAATCAACGAGAATGTCTCATTGTTAGGGTACTGCCACAGATCCATAGTTTGGTCTTTTTTGGTGGCTGAGCCGTCCGGCTTAGCGTCTCCCGTCGTTGGCCGAGGTATTCGTAACGTCGATTGGTCACACGGGGACCTCGTGAACGCGAAGATGTCTGGATTCGGTACCTGGATCATTGATGTTGAGTCGGTTAACTATATGTTCCATATAAAAAAAGAGGGAAACGGCGTCACAATAGGTAAGATTCTATAAGAATTTTGTATGTGAAATGGAGACCACGGGGAAAAATACCTATCATACAATGTTGCAATTACAATGCTCTCGATAGTAGATACAACATACATGGTGGTATATGTTGTATGTGGTAAATGTGTATTTGAATATTCGAGAGCAACATGTCAACTGGTCAGTCAACGGTCAAATGGCGGGGGTCAAACGGCACAAGTGGTCGATGTGCCCTGCCGTATTATCTTTTGGATCCCGCAGAGTCATAATTCTACAAAATATCGTCAGATCAAAAGAACGCCCTTCAAAACACCCGCCAAAAATTAACTCTGCAGGAGAAGGCTGCAGCCATGGCGTCCGACTTAACAAACCAGATTTTGGACGCCCTGTCCGCGTCCGATGCGCCCATCCTCTCCAGCGAAGCCTTCCCCTCCACCCCCTCATTGAACGTTAAGAGTGCGCTCGACCGCCTTGAATCCCGCCAGATGGTCGAATATGAGACCTTGGAGAAGGAAATCGTTACTCTCACTGCGGAGGGCGAGGAGATTGCCGCTAATGGCAGTCACGAGGCTAAGGTCTTCGCCGTGGTGCTTGCTGCTATGGACGGATTGAAGATCTCCGACTTGCCAGGAATTGTGGGCAAGGAAAATGCCAAAGTTGGCCAAGGAAACGCCTTCAAGCGTGGTTGGATTAAGAAGGATAAGGATTTGCTGCGGGCATCCACAGACTCGATTGTCGACGAGACGCAACAGCAGCTGCTTGTGGTTCAAAAAACAAAGAACCTGGACGATAAGAAGGCCCTGGCTGACCTCAAGCGGAGGAAGTTGGTCGGTCTGGCAAAGGAGATCTCTTTCAAGATCACCAAGGGTCCCAAGTACGCCCGGGAATTCGTCAAGGAGCAGACCGACCTCACCCCGGAGATGATCGCCAGTGGCTCGTGGAAGACGGCGCATCTCAAGCCCTACAACTTCAATGCTAAGGGTGCCCCGACTCCATGTGGTACGCTACACCCGCTGAACAAGGTGCGACAAGAGTTCCGCAATATCTTCTTCGAGATGGGTTTCGAGGAGATGCCGACGAACCGCTTTGTCGAGACCGGCTTCTGGAACTTCGACGCTCTGTTCGTGCCCCAGCAACACCCCGCCCGTGATCTCCAGGATACCTTCTACATCTCCGATCCTGCCGTGGCAGACGCTCCTCGCGAGGATCCCCCAAATGACCCCCACCGTCCAGCCCAATTAAAGTCCGAGAAGCCGCTCGACTACAAAAAGTACTGGGACAACGTCCGCGAAGTCCACGAGCACGGAAAGTTCGGCTCCATTGGCTACCGCTATCCCTGGAGCGCGGATGAGTCGCTCCGCCTGGTGCTCCGCACCCACACCACCTCCATCTCGACCTACATGCTGCACAAGCTGGCCGCCAACCCTCGGCCGGCTCGATTCTTCAGTATTGACCGTGTCTTCCGAAATGAGTCCGTCGACGCTACCCATCTGGCAGAGTTCCACCAGGTCGAGGGTGTCATTGCCGACTTCGGTCTGACTCTTGGTGGCCTGATTGGATTCATGGAGGTCTTCTTCGCCAAGATGGGCATCCACAAGCTGCGCTTCAAGCCTGCCTACAACCCTTACACGGAGCCCAGTATGGAGATCTTCGGCTACCACGATGGTCTAGGCAAGTGGGTTGAGATCGGTAACAGTGGCATGTTCCGTCCAGAGATGCTGGAATCCATGGGTCTACCTAAGGACTTGAGGGTCTACGGATGGGGATTGAGTCTGGAGAGACCCACGATGATCAAGTACGTTGCACCAATTACCTTTCGTTTTCATCTACTAATATTTCTTAGGTACGCCGTCAGCAACATTCGTGAACTCCTCGGTCACAAGGTCGACCTGAACTTCATTCAGACCAACCCGGCCGTTCGTCTCGAGAAGGATTAGACAGGGGAATACTCATAGAAAAAAAGAACGTGCTTTTAGTCGTGTCTTGCCTTGTAATCACGAGTTTATGTCAAAGGAAACGTATTACATATCAATGATGGACAAGTTGTGAATAAAATACTCGATAAAAAGGCTCCAGCGTAGTCAGTCAATGTAGATTCCATTGAGAGAAAAAGAAAACAAAATATTGAACGTATGACATTCGTCGAGCATGGTGTCTACAATGGATGTCCCGCCCGTATCTGTGCCCCAGCGCATGGATCTCTGCACAGTGGCTCTTCAGCAGGCAGAGCTCGGAAGCATAATCTTCGGCAACGACAAGTATTTCTACCTCCTCGCTCATGGAGATGGAGACACCGAAGACCAAGACCAGGGAGCCAGTCTGGTTTTCGAGTCCACAAAGAATGAGGAGGTCTTGATATGCCGAAAAAGAAAGGGAAAAGACAGGTAGGAAGAGACTAAGAATTATATGAAAGGGATATCTTCGATTTTTTGACATTGCTTTTTGGTTTGTGCTTCATGAGGTTGGACGGGAGTCTTATCACAGAAAGAGAACAGGCGGGGATTCATAGAGAAAAAAAACCTGACCCATTAAGTCATCGATATTCCATTCATTTCGAGAGATAGGTAGGAAAACAGGAGTTTCTCAGAGGAGAAAAAGAAAAAAATGAACTAAGGAACATAACTATATCCCTTGCGTCCGTTTTTTGGTCTTGAAACCAACTCCCCGAACACGGACCATCAAGCCACGGTTCCTCTGCAGCTAATTAGCCTTGTTGGACATGAAACATGCAGAATGTATGTAGATGACCATAACGTACCATCAAATCAACCCGTAACACCGCCCAGTAAGAAAACCCCACATTGCTGCGGATGATTTAGCGCTGGCTGGAGGCGGTCCACACGTTCTTGAGGTAGCCATCACGCTGGGCCAGGCGGTTGAAGGAGTCATCGCTCTCGCCGCGGGCACGGATGAAGCCGCAAAGAGCGTAGGTCTGGTTCTCGCCAGTGTAGCGGCCGTTCTCGTCAACCTTGCCGACGGAGAGCTGGACAGAGGCGTGGTCGTTGGCCTTGATGATGCGGTTGGTGGCGCTGCACTTGCGGGGCACGTAGCTGTTGAGAGGGAGGTCATGTTAGTTGTCTGAGTTCTTCTCTAGGAAATTTTGCGAGCGAATATGTTCCCCTCCAATACCCTGTGTCATGTTTGTTCTGGTGGCTCGCCAACGATCGCAATCACGCGGCGCTGAGGGCCTTTTTTTTTCAATCCTCGCATTCTCCGATCACACCGGGTCCATCTCTTTGGCTTGGGATTGAGGCGGGATTGCTGATTGTATGCGGCCACGCAGACACAGGGTACAGGGTATATTGGGACTGGAGGAACGGGTGTAAAATCCATGGCACGTACAGATCGACGATCTCTCCCTTGTCGTTCTCCATTTTGGCGGGTTTGGTGTTGAGGTTTTGACGGGCGACGGTGAGGTTGGAGGTGGATGGTTTTTCTGCCGCACATTAAATTGAAGACCTCAAATGATTTGTGTGGGTCATGTGACCCTTTATCGAGGGCTGGCGTGGCCGAAGTGGGGTGGCGTGGCTTTAGCGGAAGCAGTACTAAAGGCCGTGGCAATTTCAAATCTAATGTCCATAGTATCGATTGCGGGATATCTACCGACTGATCGTTCTATGAGTAAATGTATGTATGTATCTTACAGGTTACTCTTCTCCCTCTCTTTCTGCAACACATCCTTCTTCCATCCCACAGCTACCTCTCGTGCACTTCCTTTTTTAAACCGCACAAGAACCACTCTCTCGGACTCCCCTCGCTTAGAAGACCCCTTCAGCTCATGTCCGGGCTCATTCAGACCCAACACAGATCGCCCATCACTGGTCATAAGAATCGATTTTGGGGATATGCACTTTTCTGACCATGGAGGAGAGCCGGAATGAACAAACTCGACAAGCGCTTGACGACGCTTCTCCATCTCTTCCACAGAAGCATCCGCACGAGGTTCCGTGTCCAGGAATCCTGACACCAAATGTAAAAGAAGGAACTGCGGCGGGAATAGAATGATTTCAGCCTTTTGAGCACGACTAACCCATTCCGAGGCTGGAAGAAACTGTGCCTCCGTAACCTCGATTCCACCATCGCTCGTTGGGATCTGATGCTCCTCGTGTTCGCCTTCTGTTGGAAGTTGGTCGAGGATGTTCTTATCCACGTTAACGGGTAAAGGCAAGAAATACAGATACATCTGAGTAGTGTATCGCTTGGGGATATTGGTTGGCGTAACCCAGCGAGTAAAAGGGATTAATTGGCCTGTAGAGTCAGCGTGCTGCTTGCAGGCGCCAATTACGCAGAATATGCACTTACCTATATCAGGCTCAGCCTCAGCGCTTTGCTGCTTCAGCCACTCATCAAAAGTGGTCTTGTTCTGATGAATGAGTCGTCTGCCGGCCTCTCGGGTTGGTTCGTCGACGGCAAGCATCTTCCCGGAGCTGCGGTCTTTAGCTAGAAGAATTCCACTTTCTTCAAAGAGTTCCCTAATCGCTGCACGTCGGTAACTAGGGGAATCTTCATGCCGTGCTAGGTCTCCGGGTGGTGGGCATTCACCATCTTGGTTGGATAGGTTGCCACCGGGAAAGACATGCGCAGATGCAAAAGAAGTAGAGGTTTTCACGCGATGAAGAAGAAGGACCTCGTTCTTTGAAGATATAAGAAGTACGCTATATAATGGTTAGTACCAATTCTTGTTTTTGGGCGGGGGAATGCCTGATATCGCTCTGTGAATATCTCCCCGGTCATGTGGTCCCTTGCTGCTGGCTTACCTAGAACTAGGCCGGGGCACCGCCGGCTCACTATCACGTTTTGGGCTGGGCATCTTCCGAGAATTTGAAGAAAGTGTAGTTGCGTATTGTCTCAAAGCAGATTTACAGCCCGGGCGTTTAAAAGGCTGGATCAAGGCAATCTGAGATGCGCGAGATGTTTGAAAAGCAAGGCCAACAGCAAATTGAAGACCAAATCGCCGCGGTAAGTGACAAGAAAGAGATCCTTGATAGATTAAGGACATCTTAGATCTTAAGGCCAATGAATGGCTTCCCAATATACATAGTAAAAAAGCAAAGAGTCGGGAGTTCCTCGGTACCCCGCAGGCAGCTTGACCTCATTGAGCTTAACCGAATGCAACGGCATGTGCTCGGGCAACCTCAGCCCTTCTACAAAACCTCTACTTGACGTTTACAGCTGGAATAGATTGAGAAAAAATAAAACGTGTTGGCTCATTACCAGAAATGGCGTAAAATCTTCAAATCGTAAACTCCTATCCTGTACCCTTATTTTTAATTTTCAAGGCCCCATCATCCATCTGGGTGACCCCGATGATATATATTCACGAAGTCCAGTCAGCCCTTACAAAGCTTGGATCTTACGAGTAAAGCTTCTTGTCGTAGCTGTGAAGACCGTGGACGTTACCCTCGGTCATAGCGCTAGCACTGCGCATCTCGAAACGCACGGTGCCCTTGTTGACACCGTCGTGCAGATCGGTCAGGCTCTTGACACCAATGTCCTGCAGGGAGTGCTGGACACCGGCAATGAGGTAAGGAATAAACTTGGTGACGGATCCGCGGTCAAGGACGGAGCCAGCGACACCCTGGGCAACAAGGACGCGGTCCTTTTCGGAGAAATAGCGAGCAGTACCAGCGTTGCTGGCCTTGCTGTCCTTTCCATCACCACCGGCCTTCTTATCCTCCATGGCGGCAATACTGCCCATGCCACGGTAGGCCTTGACGAGCTGGCCCTCGTTGCTGACGAAGTATTCACCAGGAGACTCAGTGGTACCAGCAAGAAGACCGCCCATCATGATAGTGCTAGCACCCATAGCCAGGCCCTTGACAATGTGGCCGACATTCTGGATACCGCCATCGGCGATACAGGGAACACCGAAGCGAGCGGCAAATGTTGCAACACTACGCACGGAAGCAGCCTGCGGACGACCAACAGCCATAACCTCCTGGGTAATACAGGCACTGCCGCTGCCCATGCCAATTCTCAGGCCATCGACACCGGCAGCAATCAAAGCAGCAGCCTGCTCGCGGGTGACGACGTTACCACCGATAACGTCGACCTCGGGGATATTCTTCTTAATGTACTTGATCATCTCGATCTGGTACATAGAGTTACCCTGGCTAGAGTCCAGAATAACAATGTCCAAACCAGCTTCCACAAGAAGCTGAAGGCGCTTCTTGTCCTCCTCGCGAGTACCAATGGCAGCGGCAGCGATCAGCTGCTTAGAGTCGGGGAGCTTGGAGGCAAGGGGGTAGTGGAGGTTCTTCATCAGATCAGAGCGGGAAAGCAAGGCGACGATGTTGCCATTAGGATCGATAATGGGAAGCTTTCCCTTCTTAGACCGACGAAGGACCTCGTTGGCTTCGGTCAGGGTGGTGCCGGCCGGGGCGGTAACAAGATCCGTGGCCATAACGGCAGTCACGGGCTCGTCCAGACCAGTGTGGAACTGAATGTCACGCGAGGTAACCATTCCAACGAGCTTGGACTTGAGGGTTCCGTTCTCTATGTTCAAACATCAGCATATGCCGTCAAAAGATCATGTGAGAATAATATCCAAAAAAGACAAAATGCTCAGATAAAATCTGGTTCTCTACAGTGCAACTTTCGTTGCTGCAGTGGAACGAAAGTTATAATAAAAAGAGGATGATCATCATGCAAAGTGGGTGGGTAGGTGCTGGGAGAAGTAGATGTGGGTATCTTACCAGTGACAGGGAAGCCACCGAAGCCCCACTTGGCCTTCAGCTCCTTGACCTCACCAACGGTGGCCTTGGGAGAGATGACAACTGGGTCCAGAATGAAACCATTCTCGTATCTCTTAACCTTACGGACCATCTCTGCCTGGTCCTCGGGGGAGCAGTTGTGGTGGATAACACCCAGACCACCGAGCAGAGCCATGTGAATAGCCATGTTGTGCTCGGTGACAGTGTCCATAGGCGAGGAGAGAAGGGGAGCCTTCAGGGAGATACGCTTGGTAACAGGGGTATCCAATGAGACATCGGAAGCGGGGAAGCCTATATGGGTTAGAAAAAAAGAAGATTTTTCATCTTGACTGCGGGGTCCAGCTTACCAATGTAACCAGGCAGGATCAGGAAATCATTGTAAGTCAATGCGCCGTGCTTGTCAGAATCAAGCAGGGTATCAGCATCAAGACCATCGAGGGTGGTGTAGGTATCCAAAACCTCAACGGCCTTGGTGTAGTCGGCGATCTCAGCCTTCATGGCGGCACCAGGTGCGGCGTCGCCGGCGGTGATAGGCATGATTAAAAAAGGTAGGTTCAAAAACGAAGACTGAGACACGACGGAGTGAGATATTAATCAACAGAAAGAAACGTTCTGTTGATGGAGAAAGTCGAGCTTTCCCAAGGAAGAGAAGAAGAAGAAAAAGTTCGAGCGAAAAATTATTTCCTTTTCTCTCCCGTGCACGGCCAAGCCAAGAAGGGGCTTGACTATTTTGGGTATAGCTTACTGACTTTTTTCACTATTCGCACTTCTGATTGGCTCGTAAACGAGATCCTTCAAGGCGGTAAGCTTTTTATGCTTATCATTATACATCGATGCAGGTACGTACATAGGTACTACATATTATGTGATGCTAGGATCTAGTTCAGGATTAATGTAACGTCGTTAGGTGTGGTTATGATGTGCACTCTTCTTGTGAAGGTTATTTTGCCAATGAGCTGGGCATGAATATCGATTGTCATACAACATACAGCACAGCTTTTGAAGGTAGAAGTGAAGGTTCAGTGTCAGTTGGCTATCATAGTCAGGTTGCCATTCTTGATGCTTAAATATGTATATTCAACCATATAAAAGCCAAAATTATTAAGTTATTGAAATGATTGACCTGCAACGGATCGCAATCTTACCAGTTCCCGGCTTCGAGTCCCGTACAGTGACGACAGAATGATAGTAGCAAATGTAGGCTATTAAAGACGGCATAGTTTTATTCAAATTCTCATAAAACATCAATTCTTACTTCTCAATTTTGCTGTCGATATGGACTCTCCTATGGGTGAACATGGCACCTTCAAACCTGCACCGGGGCCACAGTCTCAGAATAAGCCGGGGTGAGTAATGGTTTACCCGAGCAAAATACATCCACTAAGATGGTGTGCTAGATTGGAGAGCAAAATGATAAGTCCCAGTGAGTCTACCAAACTGGAGGGCCTTCACGGCTTCTTGGAATATGTGGGTTCCGGAAAGTTGAAGGGCAAGAATGCTCTTATCACTGGCGGAGAGTATGTACAGCAAGTTCAAGAACAAAGTTACTTAGGCTAATCATTTCTTAGTTCTGGAATTGGACGATCAGTTGCTATTCTGATGGCTAGAGAGGGCGCGGATATCACTATTGTTTATTTGCCCTCGGAACAGCTAGACGCAGAGACAACCAGAAAGTCTATTGAGCGAGAGAAAAGAACTTGCCTTCTCATCCCAGGCGATTTGAGAGATCGCAACTTGTGTCAGCATGCAGTGGATGAACATGTGAAGAAGTCAGCCTAAGATATTGTTCCCGGTAATATCAAATGACTGACCCCGGGAGTCTACAGATACGGCAAGATCAATATCCTTGTCAACAATGCGTCGCAACAGCACCTATGTACGGAAATTGAGAAGGCAGATCTGGATAAGACTGAAGACATCTTCAAGACCAACATTATCCAGATGATCGCGATGACAAAATTTAGTGTTCCTCATATGACACGAGGGGATTCGTGAGTGCTTTCTTGTCTAATCTATATCACCATATACTCACGCACTTGCTGCAGGATCATCAATACTTCTTCTGTCGTGACTTTTCGTGGCTCTAAGACCATGATTGATTATGCTGCAACCAAGGGAGCTGTTATCGGTTTCACTAGGTCTCTAGCACAATCCTTGATTTCGAAGGGTATTCGCGTCAATGCAGTCGCGTGAGGACCATCCATTCATTCCTTTTTGAGATCACACACTGACGCATATTCAAATACAGTCCAGGTGCAGTCTATACACCAATTCAGGCTGATACTCGAGATGCCCAACAGATGGAAGGATGGGGTCGCGGGGCTAGCCTTGGACGACCAGGTGAGCCTAGTGAGGTTGCGACAAGCTTTGTCTTCTTGGCCAGTGCGGACGCCTCTCTATACTGTGAGTGAACAATATCCCACATCTCCAAATATTCCACATTCTTGTTACAGTGGCTAATATAGGGTAACTATACATGTATAGATGGGCAAGTGATGCATTGTTACCCGCTCAGTGACTAAATAGTGTTACAGAAAGTGGTGGAGATATCACCGGAGCACTGTGCTGAGAATGTTTTGCTATTAGTATCAAATTTGAATTCAACGTGATATAAAGTCAGTACAGGAGCCACGGCTTCCCCGCAGTGAGAGCCTTGTCCCATCCCTGGTCATTCTGCCAGATGGCGACGCTCTCAATCTCCTCTCTGCCCAGTTTTAGTCCATTGTAGAGATGCTAGGCTTTATTTCAGTAAATGTTAATTTCAGACCGACATATTCAGCTTACTGGGAAAAGTCCTTCGCCGGGTCCAGGGGCAGACACTTTCCCGTCTGGGGACTCCCAGCGGATATCTTGGATCACGCGATGATACTCGATCCGCAATAAATAGACAAGTGGTTCCTCTGTGAAGAATGCTTTCAATGTGTTTCCCACCTGATGCGCCGTTGAGAGGTGGATGAAGCCATCGGTCTTATCCAGATCGCTTACCGTGAGCCGCTCAGGGATTGGCTCGCGAACTGGTGCAGTGGAAGGCACAATCTTGTAGATGTAGCGAGGTTGAGAGACAAACGAAGCCATGACAGAAGTGATAAATGGAAGCAAGTAAGTTCACCGAGTCAATGGTGATAAATGAGAAGAAAACAAAGTTTGTCAGGTGGTTTCATTTGTTGGCGGGGTCGGTTCAACCGGCAACTTGCCTTTCAAACACGCTTGGGATTATTGCGCCATTATTTGTACTTGTCTACTTATCTCTACTTGTTCAACACCGAAAGCAATTTAAAACGTATGGAATTTTCAGTGAGTAGTTATCTGCAATGTTGAGTGGATATAAACAGATTCAATCATCGATTGCGGGGATATATCCTAGGAAAAGTTGCAGTATCAAGCACGATATTTGTGAGCGAAAAAAGCCCCAAAAGAGGCAAGTCTCACTCGGAACCAATCAAAGAACTAAGAAACAGCGAGTACGGAGTACCTACTTAAGAATATTAATTGGCGGTCTATATAACTTACTTGGTGACTTCCAAGGTTAAAAGCTGTGTTCGTCGCACGGGACTACCAGCTTTGCCAAGACTGCAGACATCCTGATAAGTCAGATATTGGGATTGGAAGGAATGTCCGGCAGATCGATCAATTTTCTGTAAGGGTCCTTTTGCGATTTTGAATAATTGCAAAATAAAAGTGAGCAACAGATCCATGTCCACCTGGGCAGTGTGGAACTCAATCACAATCTCTTAGTTCTCGCTTCACGTGATTCAAGATCGACAAGCCACAATCACCTGATTGCGCCATACCCGATCTGGAGATTTGTTGTGCCCCCTGCGCCCACTTCGGGGAATCTTGGTCGCACTTGCACCCCCACCGTCAACAATTCCATCGTCGGGAATTCACGAGTCTAGATTTTATTGACACAAGTCGCGCATCTATTGATTGGATTTTCTTCGCGGCTAAGCCATGGGAGGTTGCCCTTGAACGCTACCCAATCCAGAACGTCTTTCCAGAAGAAGTCTTGGAGACCGTGAACTCGCGCATTCCGCATTTACCACCAGAGCAGGGATGCGGTCAAAGGAGCGCGACATTTTTCAAACCATTTTTGCATACCGTCCTGAGATTAAATGATGTCGAATCAATTTCCATCCTTCAAGCGGGCCCAAACGGACTTTCCATCGCAGTCCACCAGTCCATTACGAAACGGGTCGACAGCATCCACGAACTCGTCTGCATATTCTGTTGCATCCAGCTCGTTTGTCCCTAGTCGGACTAGTACTGTATCCTCTAATGGGTCGGTATCAAACAAATTGGGTCACTTTCGAGGGAAGAGTGAGGCAGGCAGTATGAGCTCAGCAACGACTGTCACGGATGCAATGGAACGAGGAAGTTGGTCAAATGCTGGGACAACGTACGACAATATTCGCCGATCTCTGCGACCACTACAACAAGTCCCTAATACTCCATCCTCAACTGCGAGTACTGGCGGGTACCGACATTCACGAAGCCACACAATTGACGAATCACGCCCGCGGAAGGACTGTCGACCAAGTACCCCAGAATCGCGTCATCTTAATCTTAAAGAGAATCAGTCTCCGCGTCAACGAACACACACTCTCGAATCTCAGAGCCCTCCACCGCATATCTCTCCTCGCCACTGGTCTACTGTGCCCGGAACCTCACCTTCTTCGTCTCCCCAAAAGACAGTCTCTCATCCTCCACAGCTGACTGCTGCACTGTCCGCACCCGAGCTTGAAACCTTACAAAAATCTTCCACCGGCCATCTCAGAACTCTCTCGAGGTTTGCAAAGTCCGGCGAAAACGAATTTAGCGCAGCCGCAGCCTCCGTAGTAGGCTTGCAAGGCCGACGACGCCTTAAGCGAGCGGGCTCGGTAGCAGGAAGAAATGGCGCAGTATCTCCCGAAAAGCCGAAGGCGTCCTCGTGGACGGCCGGGAATTGGATGGACCAACAGCGACAATTCATCCAAGCATATGAGTATTTGTGCCATATCGGAGAAGCCAAACAGTGGATCGAAGATGTCATTCAAAAGCAAATCCCGCCAATCGTCCAGCTGGAGGAAGGGCTGCGAGACGGCGTAACTTTGGCGGAGGTGGTACAAGCCATGTATGCGGGCAAACCCCTTCGCATTTTCCGCCACCCCAAGTTACAATATCGCCATTCAGACAACATAGCCTTGTTTTTCCGATTCCTCGATGAGGTTGAATTGCCAGAGTTGTTTCGATTCGAACTCATCGACTTGTATGAAAAGAAAAACATTCCCAAGGTCATACACTGCATCCACGCGTTGTCATGGTTGCTCTTCAAAAATGGCATGCTGGACTTCCGAATGGGTAACCTGGTTGGTCAGCTTGAGTTTGAGCACCACGAACTCGAGAAAACCCAAAAGGGACTGGACAAGGCCGGCGTGAGCATGCCTAGCTTTGCAGGTATGGCTGAGAACTTTGGCGCGGAGCCTGAACCGGAACCCATTGAATCAGAGCAGGATCGTATTGATCGGGAAATACGCGAAAACGAAGCCTCAATCTGCGATTTCCAGGCTCAGATCAGAGGAGCTATGATACGGTTACAGCTCGGCAACACGATGAACGATCTTTGGGACTTTGAACCCCTTCTTATTGAGCTCCAGTCACGTCTGCGTGGAGACTGGGCACGCCAAATTAGTGAATACCGGCTAAGCATGCTCCACTTTGCAGTTGGGCTGCAGGCTATTAGCCGAGGCTTTATTGTACGTCGCAGTCAGCAAGGCGACAAGCAATGGCGAAAAGCCCAGGAAACGGATGTCCTGCATTTGCAAAGCTTGATTCGGGGATCTAGGGCTCGCGCCCAGACCAGTCACCTACAAACTCGCGCACGACAAGAAGAGTTTGGCATCAAGCAGATACAGGCCGCGATAAGAGGTACATTGCAACGTATGAATCTTGGGGACCAATATGAACAGTCTCGACATGCTGAGAATGATGTGAAATCACTTCAAGCTTTAATCCGGGGTACCTTACAACGAAAGGAGATGGATGCTCATTCACAAGAGCTCAAAAGAGCTGGCAGTTCCGTCAAGTCGATTCAAGCAGCTGTCCGTGGTGCCTTGCAACGAAGAGAAATGAATGCCTTGTCCGAAGAGGCGAAGCAGGTCAGCAATTTCATCGAGCCGCTCCAAGCTGCTATCCGTGGTACGTTACAACGACGACAGATGAATGCCCTGTCCCAAGAGACAAAGCAGGTTGGCAGTTCCATTGAGTCGCTTCAAGCTGCCATCCGTGGTACATTGCAAAGAAGACAGATGAACGCTCACTCCCACGAGATCAAACTGACAGAAGCACCCGTCAAGTCGCTGCAGGCGGTCATTCGAGGATTGATCACCCGCAAAAACTTGTCTCAGATGAAGGTTCTGCTCAACAACGAAGCGTCCCAAATTGTCTGCATTCAATCAACTCTCAGGGCTCTGATTGCCAGACAAGGACAAACTCTGCTGCTTCAGGCACTGGAAGAAACCGAAGATGAGTGTGCTGCACTGCAAGCTATCGTGCGGGCCGCTACTGTAAGGAAAAACACCTCGGCCATTCGAACCGAGCTTGCGGAACATCTATTGCCAGTGATCGACCTGCAAGCAATTCTCAGGGGACAAGCTTTGAGAGAATTATTGGACGCCCAGAGGACTGCATTGCTCGAGGAAGAACCTTCCATCTTGGAACTACAGTCCCGATGCCGTGGCTTCATTCACAGGCAGTATCTACTCGAACAGCGACATGAACTGGATCAGCAGGAACATGCCATTGTTGATCTTCAAGCCCTTGCCCGTGCTGCTGTCTCACGAATGGAGGTGGGTGACATATTGTCTCACCTTGAGGAGAACGAGGAAGAAGTTGTTCAACTCCAATCTTTAACTCGGGCAATGCTTGCGCGGCTTGAAGTTGGCGAGGTCCTGAATGATCTTGAGGCAGAAGAGGACTTCGTCACGGACCTCCAAGCACGGATCAGAGGTCTCATTATCTGCAACCGCTTTGAGGAAAGACGTCAACATTACAATGAAAACATGGAGAAGGTCATCAAGGCCCAAAGTGTTATCCGAGCCCGCATTCAAGGACAGGCTTACAAGAGCCTGACAAGCGGAAAGAATCCACCTATTGGAACGGTCAAGGGCTTCGTGCATCTTCTCAACGACAGCGATTTCGACTTTGACGAAGAGATCGAGTTCGAGCGCCTGCGAAAGGTGGTTGTTCAACAAGTGCGACAGAATGAGCTTGCTGAACAATACATTAGTCAACTTGATATCAAGATTGCCCTCCTTGTCAAGAATAAGATCACTCTGGATGAGGTTGTCAAGCACCAAAAGCACTTCGGTGGCCACATTGGCAACTTGCTATCCAACACCGAGATTTCTTCCAAGGATCCCTACGACCTCAAGGCCCTTAACAAGACCTCAAGGAGGAAGTTGGACCAGTACCAGGTGTTTTTCTTCCTTCTCCAAACTCAATCACAGTACCTGGCTCGCTTGTTCCGGCGATTGCGTGAGGTCAACACCTCGGACAAGGAATATGAGCGGATCCGACACTTGATGATGGGTCTCTTTGGATACTCCCAGAAACGACGTGAGGAGTATTATCTCATTAAACTCCTGGCACGATCCGCCAAGGAGGACATTGAAAGCTTCACATCTCTTCCTGAATATTTGCGCTGCACCTCTTTTTGGAACAAGCTTTTCGCCTCATATGCCAAGTCATCCCGCGATCGGAAGTTCATGCGCGACGTCTTGGGAGGTGTCGTCAAGGAGTCTGTTATCGACAACCCAGACCTTGATTTGGAGAGTGATCCAATTCAAATCTACCGTTCCGCAATCAATAACGAGGAGCTCCAAACCGGCAAACGAAGCCGTCGACACCCGGATCTTCCCAGAGAAGAAGCGATCAGAGACCCCGAAACCAGGGAAACGTTCATTCAACATTTGCAAGATCTTCGTGACATTGTCGACCAATTATTCTTAGGCTTTGAAGATTTCCTATACCGTATGCCATTCGGTATCAGATATCTCGCACAGCAGATGTATCAAAATCTACTCGAGAGATTCTCTGCCGAGGATCCTGGCTTAATTCTTCAGGCGGTTGGCCACTGGGTATGGAAAAACTACTTCCAGCCTGCTTTGCTAGAGCCAGAGAAGTACGGTGTGATCGATCGGGGCCTCACCCAAGAACAAAAGCGAAATCTTGGAGAAATCTCCAAGGTGGTTGCTCAGATTGCATCCGGCAGACTATTTGGAGCAGATAATGTTTATCTTCAACCGCTCAACAAGTACATCGGAGAGTCAATCCAGCGCCTAGGGAATATCTGGGGTCAGATGATCTCAGTTCAGGATGCAGAGTCTTATTTCGACATTGATGAATTCAACGATCTCTATGCTAAGGCCAAACCTACCTTGTATATTAAGATGTCTGACATCTTCTCGATTCACCAGCTTGTGGCCTCCGAGATCAACTATATGTGCACTCACCCTGATGACTTCCTCAAGGAAGTTGTGCGAGAACTTGGCAATGTCAAGAGTAACGAGAACGAATTGATGGGCGTCAGCTCTACCGAGATCAATCTCACGTTGAATCCCAAGTTGGCCCAGCTTGAAGGTAAGAAATTCAACCAAGTCCCCGTTTATCCATTTTTCTAACTCTACATTCCAGATCCCGAAGCCGATGTGAAGACGCTCTTTATGGAGACAAAGCGTTGCATCCTCTACATCATCCGAGTCCAAACAGGTGCCAACCTCATGGATGTGATGCTCAAGCCGCCGACAGCCGAAGACGATGAGCGGTGGCACGCTTTGGTTCGAGAAGAACTGAGCACCAACAACCCTCGCCGAGGCGCCTACTCGGAAGCCAACAGCGTAATTGACATTGGTACTATGAGCTATTCTGAGCTCAAGGGCATTGCACTTGAAAATATTCTTCGTCTTGAGCAAACCGGCAAGATCAATCGTCACAATCATTATCAGGATTTGTTGAACGCCATTGCCACTGATATCCGCACCAAGCACCGCCGAAGAATTCAGCGAGAGCGTGAACTGGAGGGTGCTCGGCTGACCTCTCAGAGGCTCAGCGGCCAAGCCGTCTACCTGGACCAGCAGCTCAAGACATACAACGACTACATTGAGCAGGCCATGGTCACGTTACAGAACAAGAAGGGAAAGAAGCGATTCCTGATGCCGTTCACCAAACAATGGGATCATCAACGAGAGCTGCAAAAATCCGGAAAGATATTCAAATTTGGATCCTACAAATACTCTGCGCGCAATCTGGCGGACCGAGGTGTTCTGGTCGGCTGGAAGGGCTACGCCGAGCGGCAGTGGGATCGGGTCGATTTGACCATTTCAAGTAACGAAGTTGGTGTGTTCACCATTGACGGGAGCAGCGGTGTCATGATGATTCCTGGCGCCAACGCACAGGTACCGCTGGACGACTTGCTGCAGGCTCAGTTCAACAACATGCAATTCATGGACTTCTTCGAAGGACAGATGCGAGTCAATGTCAACCTTTTCTTGCATTTGATCATGAAGAAGTTCTATAACGAGTGAGAGTCATGGCTTACGGACTTGATGAGGGATGAATTGGGTGCACATTCTTATTGATATTATTATTTGTCTGTTTTTTGTTCCTTCATTTTTTATTATTGTCTTTGTTTAAGATACCATGGGTATTTTGTTGATTTCGATAGCGATAGCATTCGGTCTATACGGGCGAATAACATGTACACAGTATGATACCATTCAGTATCAATTGTAAACCAATTCGATTTCCACGAGACTTTCCAGGTAGAAAGTAACATTAGGTAGAATAATCGTCTAGTGTATTCGAAGTATACAAGGCTTGGTCAGGGGTTGCCACGTGACGTGGCGCATTCAATCGGGTTGCCAGCTGGAAACCGGGCATCTTCCCCCTCTCCAACTGTCCACGTTAGTCCTGAGGGATTTTTGATTCTTCCTGTGCCTGGCTTGCAATTGCCTGTGCTGCTATCGTCTTTTCTCTCCGATCCTCGTTTCTCCGTACTTCCCCTGACGACTAACAGTCACCCCTCACCATGGATTTCTCCAACCTCAAAGATCAAGTCAGCAACTTGTCCTTGTATGACATCAAGGCCGGTGTTCGCAAGGTACAGAATGGTAAGTCTGAATCCCGCTTGGTCCGAGGTCGTTATGAGCGAGCCCGAATCAGCTTGCATGTGTCTTACAATTTGCGGAAACTGATTTGGCCTTTCCGTAATAGCTGTCATGAACTATACCGAGATGGAATCCAAGGTTCGTGTACAATCGCTCACCTCTGCGCGAACCAACATTGCCTTTCGCAGGGTGAAGGCGAAAGGATTGTGCGATTCAATGCTTACCCAAGTCAGGTCCGGGAAGCGACAAACAATGAACCCTGGGGCGCCTCGACCACGTTGATGCAGGATATCGCGAATGGAACGCATAGCTAGTCAGTCCATGTCACCTGGTATCACCCCGCACTCATGCGCACGCGCTGACCTTCTGTCATTGCAGCCAATTACTCAATGAGATCATGCCCCTTATCTACAAGCGATTCACCGACAAGGCTGCAGAGGAATGGCGGCAAATCTACAAGGTAAGTGAAGTGTGTTATTTATGCAGATGTGCTATGACTAACCATTTTTCTTCGTCCAAATTTAGAGTCTTCAGCTCCTCGAATTCCTTGTCAAGAATGGTTCCGAACGAGTCGTAGATGATGCACGATCCCACATGTCGTTGATTCGGATGCTCCGGCAGTTCCACTATATCGACGCGAACGGCAAGGATCAGGGTATCAATGTGCGCAACCGGTCGTCCGAGCTGGTGAAATTGCTGGGTGATGTGGATCAGATTCGGACTGAAAGAAAGAAGGCCAAGAACAACCGCAACAAATTCAGTGGTTTCGAAGGTGGCATGGGTGCCGGGATGGGCATGTCCAGCTCGGGTTCGGGCCGTTATGGAGGCTTTGGTAGCGATAGTTTGGGGTACGGTGGATATAGCGGAGGTGTCTACGGTGACGGCGGCGGCTTTGGCGGGGAATCTGGCGGGCAAGCTGGCATTGACTTCCAGGACAGCGGACGCCGGTCCAACCGCTTCGATGAATATGACGAATATGACGAGGGAGATGCCCCAGTGCGCCCACGTGAGTCTGTCTCCCGGGCGAAGCCTCAAGCAAAGAAGCCCGAGCCAGCTCCTGCGCCTGTAGCGGACCTCTTCGACTTTGGCGACGACGAGCCTATTACTACCACAGCTTCCACTTCGACTGGCAAGCAACCCGCTGGCAGTGCTCTGAATATACTAGACCCATCCCCAGCTGACGACGACGAGTTCGACGACTTCCAGTCTGCAACTCCGGTTATCCAGTCATCAAACCAGTTCGCCATTCCTCCTCCAGCTTCCACTGCCAGCACAAGTTCGAACACCCAATTCGTTGCGCCTCAGCCAATCTCGGCCTCGCAGGGTGCCAACATCAACGGCCTAGTTGGATTCAAATCAGCCACCCCAACTCCATCTTCTAGCGGATTCGCCACTCCCGTTTCTCAGATGGCCCCGATTCAACAGCAGAAGCCCTCCGGGTACCAAGCTCCCACACCCAACTACTTCACCTCCGTCAATGTGCCCCAATATTCTGGATCCTCTCATGGTGCCACCTCCTCCATGTCCTCAGTGGTTTCACCCTCGACCACAGCGAACAAGCCAGCTTCAGCAGCAGCCAAGAAGCCCTCGGGTGACGTTTTCGGTTCATTGTGGTCGACCGCCAGCGCCAGCGCTGGCATCCAGAAAACCAACACCGGCACAAACAAGGGCCCTAACCTTGCCAGCATGGCCAAGGAAAAAGCCAGCGCCGGCATCTGGGGCACCCCAGCTCCCTCCAGCACGGTCTCCGCGCCCAGCCAGCCCCAGCATAAGCAACAGACTAGCTCGGCCTTTGATGATCTGCTTGGTTGATCAGTTAGCAAAGCAACTCGTCATTCTTACCCACCAAGCCCATGCTCGCTTCTTACATTTGCGATATGGAGTCATGATTTCAGCATTCAAATTCCAGATTTGATTTGATCTTTTTCTTTTTTTCTGCCTTCCTTCACTGTTTTTGTATACTCTATTCCATTCCCATTTCTTCTCTTCCCTCGTTGGTTCCCTACTTCCCTACCTAGATATATCTGACTATAGCAGAGTAGGTTGCGAAAACTGGGCCTCCCACTTCACGTAAAGATATTCGCCCCTCGCGATCTCTTCTATACACGCCTCAAGCGCTGGCAATACCTCGTTCTGCACATTTGGTGTTTATTCAGGACGCTGAAAGCATGGAATCTCATATTTCACTGAAAAAAGCGGTACTACGTTATTTATATACGGCGGTATTCGGACTTCAATATCCGATCTATTCAGCTCGCGATTATATTTGAGATATTGTGTTTCTGTATTACTGGAGCTCACCTTTATACCTATCCCCCATCCACCCGATGGATTTTGCGAGGCAAACGCTGGGTTGCGGTGATGAGCCCCAATACATTGTACGACAGGTGTGAATGCCAGGTATCGGTTTGTATCTCTCTAGGCGGATTTTGTCTCATAGTAAATCAGTTATGTAGTACATTAGCATTTGACGAGGTCGTGTAGACATATATGCCAAATAAATTGTATCTTATGACAAAGGGCAATTGAATAGATTTGAATCGGCATTATGCCGATGCTCATTGATGCTGGTATAACGCGTGCGCTAAAGGAAACTAAATACAGGTGAGAGAAGACGATGGCGGATACTAAGAGACATTTGTGAGACGGAAGAAAGAACAGATAAGGCGACAATATGGCGAAAAACTTGGGGTATGTAGTTAAAGAGAGATTCTTAATCCTCCTCAATCCCAGGTTATGTTCCCCCGAAGTGTATGATTAGAAGACATGAATTGAGATCGTGAGAAAGGGATGATATACGTTAATAAAGAGGAACTTGCGATGGGGTGATAGTCCATCGCAGAGATGGGTTGAACATAAGGCTGGAAAGAAAGAGGTGGGTTTATATCAGACATAAAAGTCCGAAGAGAAGGTAAAAGAAAAAAAATCCTTTTGAGATGGAGCTCTGAAAGGTCTTGGAGATTAAGTGGTTCGGGTTCGGCGGATGATCCACCGAGGAGGTACTGATTGAGTGTTCATGAAACAACCTTCTCACATAGTCAACTGCATGTTTCATAC
This sequence comes from Penicillium paneum, assembly GCA_023627375.1. Classification (NCBI taxonomy): domain Eukaryota; kingdom Fungi; phylum Ascomycota; class Eurotiomycetes; order Eurotiales; family Aspergillaceae; genus Penicillium; species Penicillium paneum. The sequence goes on from JAMAFK010000058.1 coordinate 28,685, forward strand.
TAGAGATTTTCCCACACTGACAGGAAAGTGGAAATTGCCAAGCTTTGCTGATCGGCTGTCAGGATTTCTTGCGGGTTGCAACTGAAACAGACAAGCCATCTCCCCAGGTGGTTCGTGCACGGAGCACCGCCAAGGCTTTTTGTGGACGAACAAAGCCCTCCACGGCTGATATTCGATTGTATCAGGTTTTGCTCAGCGTGCTAGAGCGTTTGTCGGCGCCCCCAGCCGCTTTAACGCTCGACGTCCTGGTATTCGACGCAGATTGAGACGCATCTGCGCCTTCCGGCGAAGCTGCAGCTAGAGAACTACCGTCGGTGGCTTTGTTTCCAGCCTGAGCGTTCACATCAAATGAAGCCTGCTCCACCTGGGTAGGAGTAGATATTTGTTCAGATTCGGTGGAGCCCAGATTAACGTCTGCGGTCCCGGTGACCTCGGGGTTTGGTTCCCCATTCAGCGACGTCAAACCTCCTTCGATGTCTCGCAAGAGACGCACGAATTCCTCTGGGACAAGGCCATTCTCCCCTGTCTTGGGATCTTCCGCAACCAGCCAGCCCTGGCCATGCCGGTACGAAACATAAATCACCTGGCCCTCGGTAAGAGGAAGTTCGTTCTCATGCTCTCGTGTGAAATCAAAGAGTGCAACTGCTTTTCCATGCATCTCTTCATCCGGGCAGCCAACGGCAAACTGATAATCTCTAGAGTACCGGTTTTCCTCGGGATTTTCATCTTCGGACTCAAAACCAGGGCCATGTTCATAGCCCTGCTGGCCGGCCGGGGCGCTATATCCCATGGTCGAATAACGCCCTTCATTTGCCGGGTATGTCACATACTCACCACCAGGTCCATCATCTGAGGTATCTCCATCATTTACATAATAAGTCTCACTGCCATCGGGGTTAATGCCAACGAGCACTCCGCGATCACTGTGCACCGCATGGCCATTTCCAGACATGACTCTCTCATCTACAAGACCATCCATGTCAGAAGTCTTCTTGCGATGACGCGACGTCACAACTGGGCTATGCAGGTCTTCATCCTCGCTGTACGGTGGCCCATCCCCAAAGGACATGGCTGGCAACTGTTGGTGGACATAGGTGATCTGAGGTTCTATGCCCGATTGACCTGTTGACCATCCGCGCGATATATCCCAAGAAGGTGATGGATCGGAGAGGCGTCGATGTTCACTTGCCGGTGTGGAGACCCCGGAGGCGCGAGGAGGGGGAGGCCCGTAATGAAGGGGATGGGTGGACGGGTAGGCGAAGTCTCGCACAAGAGCATATGGAAGACTTGTATGGAAAATGGGGAAGACATGGGAGCCTGGGCGCGAACGATTTTGTGATGTAAACGAGACATTGGAATACGTGGAGAGCCGATCCTTCGGGTGCGTTGATGACCGTTTCACCGTCCCATCGGTGAGGATGGGTGGCAGGACTGAGAGGTTATCTGTGGAAAGAATGTTCTGCGATGATGTGGGAGAAGACATCACGGAGAAAGACCCAGGATTGAGTTCGGGATGAGGAATAACGGGGCGGATCTTAGAGAAGAAAATGTGGGGTTCATCGGTCGCGTAGTTGGCGCTCTAGTATCGCATTGCGATTGATATGGTCCGAGTTATTGAATTTGCAGTCGCAGTCGCAATCACAGACAGCTGGTTTCCCTTCGGTTCAAACAAGGGAGGTATATCTTGTGATCGGAGATGGAGGAGATATTCGATTCAAGGACGATGTAGCAAGCGCCCAAGTCGTAAGGGGTCAAACCGGATTTTAGGTTCGCGTAATTCAAACCAGGGGCAACCCTTGAATGTCAAGCTTTTGAAGCAAAAAAAGGATATTATCCCAAGGGGCTCCAGTGTGGTGGACGGTGAATGGGTGGGTAATCGGCAAACGACACGAGGGAGGGGGGGCAAATGTGGTCCGAGTGGAACGCCGAACCGCGACGGGGAAGATCTCACGATGAGAAGATGATATCAACGAGAGAAAGCCAGCGATTTTGTAAGATTTGCGCAGTAGAATATCCGTCCAAGGGCTCAAGATGGGATTGGCGAAATCGAGACTGTTGTTCCAGCGGTTTGTCCCGCAATCTCGAGGGTAGGGAATTGCTAAATATAGTAGCAGAAAACTGCAGAGAGAACCAATGTCAGATACAAATGTAACGGAGGCACAGCGCTTATGCAGGAAAGAATGTGCAGACCACACAGTGACAAGTATGAGGTCAAGGCCACATGGGAAATGGAAAATGGGAAATTAGAGGGAGAAATAGACTCGCGAGTAAACGCTCGGAGATTGCCATACCTGTCTAAGTTGTAGGTTGAACTGGAGTAATGATCAGCGCGTAGTTGGTCTGGGATCGGGGGACTGTTGGTTGTTGGGACAATATGGTTTATCCGATGGACTGTAGCAAAGGAAGCAGCATGAATCAGCCAATATGCAAGGCAGCCGCTTGAGAGTCACAGAGTTGGGCGTGTGTGAATGGGTGAAGCTTGAACCCGTCGAGGAGTCACGTGCTGCCCAGCCTTAGCGTGTTTCAAGTCTGGTTTCGTCTATTCCCGTTTGGGACTAAAGGCCATAAGATTGTTCTACTTCGATGCCTCCTTGTTCATCTATGAATGTAGGGTATCCGATACACAGATTCACTTTGCATCGGGATAATTAGCTTACAATGGAACAAAGGGATTCTCATTTCATTCAGATTTTCAGTCGCTTTGTCCTATCTTAGGTGTTTGGTCTTTCAACCCCATTTTATGTGGGCTGACTCCCGGCCATAAATACAGTGCTCGTGCTGATCTCCCAATCTGTCACTGTGACTGTTTTAGGTTCAGCCTCTGCCGCAGCCAAAGATGTGACAAAAGTGGTCGGCTGAGAGGATGGCTGAGAGGACGGAACGCCAAGTGCATCGAACTGCGAAGGGATTGCAGCATTGTTGAGATCTTGGTCACTCTCGTAGTCACTCTTGATTGCCTGCTTGCTGATATTGTTCACCAAATCCACGTCCATACAAGTTGTATAGATCTCGGCCTTTCCATTGGGATATGTGGGATCAACACCCGCAGCGGTGGGCCAGTCCCACACCCAATAGAGTGTGTAGGGTTTCCCACTGGGAGCATCGGACGGCAATCGAATATCCTGCTGACACCAGAGGTCTGCTCCCATCTGTGGGTCTGCTGTATGGGTATACGTCGCTTGTCGAGTCTCTGAGATTTGTCCCGAATTGACCTGGTAGCAACGGCCGTCGTCGTAGTTCTGCACTGACAGAAGCACTCCCCGTCCATCACCTCCTGTTCCATCTCGAGTCCAGGCTCCATGAACATCAAGGAACTTCTCGCCTGTCTTGGGTTGTGTGGTGCCATATACATAAACGGATCCCCGGTTTGCAGGCTTTCCAGGCTGGTTCTGAGGAAGTGTCACATGGCCGTTTTCTTGGTAGCGAAGGGCAATTGCCGCGCCAGCGCTGGCTTCAAGCCGAGGGCTTCCCTTTGACTGAGTCTGATCCTGCTGGGTGTCCTTGCACATCTTGTCGGTTGGCAGAATCTGAGTTACATTTGCCCTTGTGTTGGGTGGGATCAAGTAGGTCATTGCAGTGTCGCTAAAGCCCGATGTCGTGCGCAGATAGTTCCCTCGCGGATATCCTGGGGTGCCGACGAAGGTTCCATTTGGAGCAATGAGGGTAAGCTCTTCCACCCAAGAATGAGCGTTTGTTGGGGTATACAGAGCAAGGAGCACTATCAATACGACGATCAACATCGTAATAGTGGTTTTGGATATGTAGGATTCGAGGTTTAGGGGTGTAAGAATGAAGTTCTGTGGACTTGACGGGGACGAGAGAACGGCGGCCGGCGACGTCAACTCGAGTAGGTATTGCAGTATTTCTTTCTTTGAGCATAAAGATATGGAAGAAGTTGAGCTCGTGCAAGCGGGAAGTACCTTATTTAATGAGTCTAGAAGAACGATGAAGCGGCTCAGGTCGAAGGCTGCGACAATGGGCTTTGTTGAGATGAATAGGCTCATTGGAATGCTAGCCTGTGACCATGAGTGTCAATAGACAATGGGTCTATTGTTAATTTTCACCAACCCCCCCCCCCCCCCCCCCCCCTCCCCCAGGCCACAGCGAAAATAAGGATAAGAATAGTATATTTTCAAGGAAATTTGTTACACATAAAGAAACCATTGTCCGATTTCGAGTCTTTGAGTCTAATTGGAGAGGCTCTAAACCCAGTGCCAACCCGCCGTTGTTACAATCAAGGCTGTTAATAGACAATACAAGCCCAATGCCCCTAGGACCTCTAGACAAAGCAGGGAATGATTGGGTGAGAGGCGAGATATTCGGAGTCACAGAATGTTTCGAGACATGCTTGGTTCCGCTCCTGGCGCGTAGCCGTGATATTTGCAGAACTCTTGGTGCTCGATGTTGCAGGTCTGCAGGTCCGTTGGCTCAGCAAGCACGGCCATTGGCTGGTTTGGGCCACCCTGGGCGCTTCGCCGTCGGAGTCGAAATCAACGAAGACCCCTTGGAGCTCGGAAAGACAAAGAAAGATAGAGAAGACCCTCTTTAGCGCTTTGGCTTCGTCTTGATATTACTCTGTTTACTTTTTTCCATTTCACCTGATCACTTGCTATGGGCTTACATAATGCATACTCGGGAGGTGCCACCCGGAGACCCCTGGCTTAGGGCACCAGTACAACCCGTGGACTTGGTGATCAAAAACCAGCAAGAGGTGAGTACCAACAAGCACCAGGGAGCACCAATACCATAGGAAAGCCACTTGAGGCCACCTAAGGCGATCAAAGGCACCTCGGAAAGTGAGAAGTTCTGCACATTCCCAAGACCGGAGTAACTCGGCATTCACCAACTAAACGATCTAATCTTTTTCTCTTTTTCACTTGGCAAGCTCGGTTACCGAGCTTATTATGGATATATGGAGTCTGCACCGGGTCAATCCGAGAAGATGATTTGACTCCGAGTTATCAGATTTTATCAGATTTTTATCAGATTTCTCCGTAGCTCCACCGGGTGGATTCCATCTCACTGGTAAGAGAGAAACTGGGTGGACTCTTTTTCTGGCATGGACTCGCAGATTGGATGCCCACTACTCGACTTTCCTCTTCAGACTAAGGGCAAGGTGGCTGACGTGGACGGAACAAAACCTCATTTGAATAATACAGGGCTAATAACCCTGGACAAAATGAGTGGAGTCTTTGTTGATCGTTCTCTCCCACATTCTCTTCTGTATCACGTAAAGATGGCAAGATTTGAGAAATATAGATTGAATTTCTTCCTCAAGATTCCTATTCCAATTCACTACGTATAGTGTGCAACATGTATGCTGTGTCCCATGACTATAGTCAAAGGATCGGCGTAAAAATAAACAAATGCCTGTGCATCCAATAGCTCCGATTCCTTGGGATGTACATACTTTGAACTTTGTCTGTTGTACAAGGCACTCGGTACCTACTTGGGGTTTTGTTTAGTGGGAAAGGGGTCTATGTTATACTGCATCACAGTGGAATTCACTTGACATGTATATAAATATCCCAATATTTCTCAATATCACCATCTTCAAGCCATTACGATATATGTAGTTCTGTATCAAATATTGCAGCCTAGATCGTAATCCGGGAATTTTCCCTTGAAATCAGCTTGAGTCGGGAATCCGGCTTATTATTGTTCTGTCCCTTCTTCCAAGGTTCTTCACGCTTCTGTTATTTGTTATTTATTCTTTGTTCCTCTTTTTTTCGGTTTAAAATACCAAGATTCTCTCCAATAATAAATCACCTCGCAGGAAACCCGACCAATTCTCCACTGGCTGGTGTCTTGGCAACCCCGTTGTCGGCGATACTTAATTCCAGCGGTCTCGGGCACCTATTATTTTACCGTCAGGGGCCCTTACTTCTTTTTCCCTTTACGACCTCCAATTCCAAGGGCTGTGCCTTGAGTTTTCTCTACTTCTTCCCTCGGTATGTATTTTCTTTGGTTTGGACCATTGTGACTGCAACTAAGAGAAGAAAAAAAACAGTAGCCCGGAATCCTGCCCAGTCAACATCGACTTGTGCAGCACACATGCGGTCCTAGAATTAGATCCTAATTCAAAGATTTTCTCCTCCGGATTGGTTTTGGTGTAAAACATCATCCCACGACGGCTTTCCTCGCAGGTTCTGGTCCCTGCGGACCGTCTTAAACCCAACGCCTTCAACAGACGTCCTCACCGCTTCCTCCGCGACTCGTCAACATGGCTACCTCGTTCATCACTAAACGCCTTCGCTCAACCGAGGAAGAGCAGAATACTCAACCCAGCTGGATCCGGCGTCAAATTGTGTCGGGCCTCCAGTTTATTTCCCACCGGGCCTGTGTGCACCCTATTCACACCCTTGTGGTGATTGCCATCCTTGCCAGCACCACCTACGTGGGCCTGCTTGAAGGCAGCCTGATTGATACCCCGAAAGACCCGCTAAGTGTCGCGGGACAGGTCGACACCGATGCCCTTCTCCAGGGAAGCCGCAATCTGCGACTCGGAGAATCAACTTCCTGGAAGTGGCAGGTGGAAGACGCGTGGACTGAATCCCAGGTGAGCCCATTTCGCCCCACCTTTCTTCTCGGGCGCCGAGAACGATATACTGACTCAATGAAATGTTAGAATGAGAAGCCTTTTGCCCAGCACCTGGCTCTGACGACCCTCATCTTCCCTGATTCCACTAACTCTGATTCAACTGCCCCAGCAGCTGATGATGTCCCGATTCCTGCCGATATCTCCGCCAACTCGGTGCCGTACACCCCGAATCTCTTCTCGCATTTTACTCATGACGCTTCCCTGGTTTACACCGTGCCTTTTGAACAAGTCTCGGAACTTTTGAGAGCCGTGCAGGAGATCCCTGCCCCACCCACGGATGAGAATGAGGTGGAATCCAAAAAATGGATCATGAGAGCTGCTCGTGGGCCGGTCTACGGATCCCGCAGAGCCGTAAAGCTCTGGATCGCGGATTCATGGAATTCATTTGTGGATCTGATCAAGCACGCTGAAACCATTGACATTGTTATCATGGCCCTTGGCTACCTCTCGATGCACCTGAGTTTCGTCTCACTTTTCTTCTCCATGCGACGATTGGGTTCCAACTTTTGGCTTGGGGCTACCGTGCTCCTCTCTGGCACCTTTGCATTCCTTTTTGGACTACACGTGACTACCAGGCTTGGCGTGCCTATCAACCTCCTCTTGCTGTCTGAAGGTCTTCCATTCTTGGTTGTCACCATTGGATTTGAGAAGCCTATTATGTTCACTCGGGCCGTCCTGAAAGCCTCTGTGGACAATCGCCGACCTCTTCCCGGTGCTGCCCCTCGCCCGCTGGCATCGAGCACACCGAGGTCCATCCAGGACTCTATCGCAGCTGCGATCAAGGACCAAGGTTACGAGATTGTTCAGCACTACTGCATTGAGATTGGTCTGTTGGCTTTGGGTGCGGCATCTGGCGTCCAAGGTGGACTCCAGCAGTTCTGCTTCCTCGCAGCCTTGATCTTGTTCTTTGACTGCGTGCTTCTGTTCACCTTCTATACCACCATTCTCTGCATCAAGCTCGAGATCACTCGGATCAAGCGTCATGTGGCACTCCGCAAGGCCTTGGAAGAGGATGGCATTACCCACACCGTTGCTGAGAATGTCGCTTCTAGCAGCGACTGGCCTAACGCCGGATCTGGCGAGGCGGACACCAGCATCTTTGGCCGCAAGATCAAGTCGAGCAATGTGCGCCGGTTCAAGATTATCATGGTAGGTGGTCTGATTTTGATCAATGTCGTGAACATGTCAGCCATTCCTTTCCGGAACACCGGCAACGGTGGCCTGCTCTCCCGTTTCTCCAACGTCCTGTCTCCCACCCCCATTGATCCTTTCAAGGTGGCAGAGAATGGCCTGGATAGTGTGTATGTGGCTGCCAAGAGTCAGAAGCAGGAGACTATTGTTACCATCCTTTCACCTATCAAGTACAAGTTGGAGTACCCCTCAGTTCACTATGCCGCTCCTACCGACTCTGGTTCGTTCGATATCGAGTACACTGATCAGTTCTTGGATGCCGTGGGTGGCAAGGTTCTCGAGAGTCTGCTCAAGAGCGTCGAAGACCCTGTCATCAGCAAATGGATCATCGCCGCTTTGACTCTCAGCATCATCCTTAACGGATATCTCTTCAATGCTGCCCGTTGGAGTATCAAGGACCCTGAGACCCTTCCCGAGCCTGTGGCCGCACCGAAGGTCTACCCCAGGTTTGAACCCAATGAACAACAGTCAAGAAGGAGCGTTGAAGAATGCGAGGCTCTGCTCAAGGAAAAACGTGCGCCTTTGCTTACCGATGAGGAGCTGATCGATCTTTCCCTCCGCGGAAAGCTTCCAGGTTATGCGCTGGAAAAGTCCATGGAGGATGAGAACTTGATGAGTCGTGTTGATGCCTTTACTCGTGCTGTGAAGATCCGCAGATCTGTGGTCTCCCGGACTCCTGCTACCTCTGCTATCACCTCCGTCCTGGAAGACTCTAAGCTCCCCTACCTGAATTACAACTATGGCCTTGTCCACGGTGCTTGCTGTGAAAACGTCATTGGATACTTGCCCCTTCCTGTTGGTGTCGCTGGTCCTCTCAACATCGACGGACAAAACTACTTTATCCCCATGGCTACTACCGAAGGTGTCTTGGTGGCTAGTACGAGTCGTGGCTCCAAGGCAATCAACGCCGGTGGTGGTGCAGTGACCGTGCTGACCGGTGATGGTATGACTCGTGGTCCTTGTGTAACTTTCCCAACCTTGGCCCGGGCTGCCGCTGCTAAGGTTTGGATCGATTCTGAGGAAGGCCGGAGTATCATGACAGCAGCTTTCAACTCGACCAGTCGCTTTGCCCGCCTGCAGAGCATCAAGACTGCCCTTGCCGGAACCTACCTGTATATCCGCTTCAAGACTACCACTGGTGATGCCATGGGTATGAATATGATCTCTAAGGGCTGCGAGAAGGCGCTGGACGTTATGCATAAGGAGTGTGGTTTCGATGACATGTCCATCATTTCGCTTTCTGGTAACTTCTGCACAGATAAGAAGTCTGCTGCTATCAACTGGACTGATGGCCGTGGTAAGTCCGTTGTGGCAGAGGCTATCATTCCTGGCCATATTGTCAAGAGTGTCCTCAAGAGCGACGTTGACGCACTGGTTGAGCTGAACGTCAGCAAGAATTTGATCGGAAGTGCGATGGCGGGCAGCTTGGGTGGCTTCAACGCTCATGCTTCTAACATCGTGTCTGCCATTTTCCTGGCCACTGGTCAGGATCCTGCCCAGAACGTTGAGAGCAGCAGCTGTATCACAACTATGAAGAAGTAAGCTTTCCTTACCATCCGCCACTTTTTGACCATTGGGATGCTAACAAGGATTTCCCAAACAGCAACAATGGCAACCTCCAGATCGCCGTGTCTATGCCTTCCATTGAGGTAGGCACTATTGGCGGTGGCACTATCCTTGAAGCGCAAGGGGCTATGCTGGATCTCCTGGGTGTTCGCGGTGCTCACTCGACCTGCCCCGGCGAAAACGCACGCCAGTTGTCGCGTATCATTGCTGCCTCCGTTCTTGCCGGTGAGCTCAGTCTCTGCTCTGCGCTTGCCGCCGGTCATCTCGTCAAGGCACACATGGCCCACAACCGTAGCGCAGCTCCCACACGGTCCTCAACCCCCGTGTCTTCTGCCGTTAGCGCCACACGTGGCCTTTCCATGACCTCCAAATAAACGATGACATGACTCGCCTGGCCCGCACCTGTGGGCCAATGTAAATGTGCGGCTACGGCCCATGATTCTTCCGATACCATTCACTTTCAATGCAGACTCTTTGGCGTACCTGTCGCTCGCCTTGTCTTTGCCTGTGCATTATAATGGGAGTCCATTTCAACTGACAGTAAAAAAAAGAAAAAATCTCAATTATTGACGCTATCCGGTCTCCGGACAGGCCGGTATTGAGGAATCATTCCATGCCAGTGGATCGGCAAGATCCAAATGAGGCGTACTGAAGGCATCTCCTTTGAGAGCCCTATAACCAACGCTTCAAAGCATTCATGCGGGTATTGAAGCTGTTTCACATTGTGTACTTAGTTGTTTCGGCATTTTTTCATATATTTTACACTTCTCATAGATATGACCGAAAGAATTTATCTGTTTTCTAGGCTTAGCCCTCAAATAATACAAGGTGGGACCCGTGGACAGTCGGAAACAACATCCTACATACAAAATTATACGGTGTACAAAATTATGGGGCAAGGCAAGGGCCTAGAATCGTCAACTCCTGAATTCTTCTCATTTGGATGCTTCTATTATTAAATTCGAAGTACGGAGTAGAAGGTGAGTACATGTAGATATGTCAAGGTCAATGTCTGGATACTATTCTATTCAACATGTTTAAAGTGAGCTACATATACTCTATACTGATAGATCTGTAGTACATTATAGTACATACATGTGTACGGAGTAGTATGCTGTGCCCCTGGGGAGTTCCCCTGGCCCGTGTTCTTGGCAGGGAGAGGTATAGAATACCAGTATCATATACAAGTACGGTTCAGCCACTTTTCTACTTGACTATTGATCTTATTATTGATCAAGCTTTAGGAAAATGATGTCCTAGGGTTATGCAGTTAGCCAAGTAAATAGAATACATAAAAAAAATGGAAAGAAAAATAATGCTCATCAGACCTGAGATCATATCCTCACGCATAAATCCCTGTAGATGCATACATCGAGTAGCGCTAATACTGTGCGGCCCCGGGGAGTAAGGAACTCGAAGTAACTGACTGGTATTGCCGTAAGGGAACTGCGGAGAGTCCAGCTACACTAAAACCACTTTCGCACTTTCGGTTTGTCCCTTTTCCACCATATCAGTCCAGTCCTTCACTCTTTCGGATCTGGTACTTACTGTTCGCATTCTTCGACTATTTACGACTACCTCGTGGCGAATCACGACTCCTCACCTACCTCCGACTACATTGTCTCAGATTGGAATCTTAAGTGGAGAAATACAGGGGATTCTTTTTTTTTGAACCGTGACGAAGTGAATGCCTTTATCGATTATCTGTGACAGCTGGCCCCGTCGGACAGCGAGTGTGAATAGTCATTACTGAGAAATCGGGGCACCCCCAGTCTGACCCTGACATGCATGGGGGTTCGGGAGCCATGTCGCCTGTCTCTGTCGATGGTAACGAATGGTCAGGATTAAATCAGTATGGAAAGTCGGACGGACCATTCTCACCGTCATCGCGAACCAACCTAGCCACACCTCCGACCTCCGGCGTCCCGAGCGTACCGCTAAGTCCCAGTGGGCCACCTCCCTCGATATCACCCTCCATTCGGAGCGGTAACCCATCCCCACCTAGCTCAGTCGCCGCAAGATCCAGCTCCGGGACACTAGCAGACGCCCCGCGCGATGGAAGACGCTATCGTCAGATGGAGGAGATCCTGGCCCAGCACTACGCGGTCCTGAAAAGATTCCTGAATGGCACAGCCCGCGACGACCGTGGCAAGTCGAATAAAGCCCGGGATAAACTGCTGCGGCTATCGCCAACCCAGTTCCATGAACTTTCCACCGATGTTTACGATGAATTGATCCGGCGGCAGCAGGCCTCGCCGCCTCCTGGACGGCCACCTCGTACGGACGTGCCTCCTTATCTCCCCGCTCGAAGCGACTTCCACGAAAAGCGCAACCATGCCCGCCAAAAGCTGGCTGCGCTCCACCACGTGCGTTTCCGAGATTTGGCGACCGATGTCTTCTGTGAGCTGGAGCGCCGCTTCCCGCATTTCACCAGCCGAGATTACCGCGGCCGGCCGCCTCCCAATATGGGCCCTCCAAGCGCTCGCACCTCACAACAGTCTGCCCGGGGGCCTCCTCCGCTCATGGGCCGAGGGTACCCGTCTGGGGGTCCCCCAGGGAGTCCGTTTCCTCCACGTGCTGGCTCTCTTGGGGGCCCACCGAGTATAAATGGCGATGGACCGTTTCCTCGGTCTTTCCAGAGCAATACTATGGTTCCGAATAAAAGCACGATGGTCGAGGATAGCGATGATATGGGACCAGATGATGAGGATGATGCTCGAAGTGATGCGTTCGCTCTAGATGCTTTAAGCCGACGGGGTACTACAACGACCTTGGGTGAGAATGAGCGGAGACTGTTATTAGAGAGCCAGGCGCAAGTATCAGTTCTCCAAGAGAAGATCGAAAAGTTGGAAGAATTGGTCCGCACCAAGGATGAAGAGTTGGCCCAATCATCACAGGATGCAGATTCCTCCGGGATCAGTCATAACGAACGCCAGGAGTGGGATGAGTTACGACATGATCTTGAGAGCAAGGTGTCAAAAGCCGAGGATCTCAACAGCTCGCTTCAGCTAGAGCTTGAGCGGGTGAGAACCGAGCACGAGACTATGGAACGAGATCTTCGCAGTCAGCTCAGTGACTCTTCCCGGGGTGTCGATGATGCAGGTTTACAAGCGCGCTATGTTGATCTAGAGACTCAGCACCAGAAACTGCAAGCAGAGTTGCAGCAGCAGAAACAGGTGACCGACGAGGTCCGCCGCGAGGCATCGGCTTTCCTCATGGAAATGAAGACTCTTTCAGCCGAGAGTCAATCCAATTGGGAGCGCGAAGAACAGCTCTCGCATGAGGTGCACAGACTCGAAACAGATGCCAATGAATGGAAGCACCGTTATGCGAAGGTCAAGGCGCAGCTGCGCCATCTTCGCACATCTTCTGGTGGTTTTGCGGACTCGCGGCCCGACGCAAGTCTTGTCGCTAAAGAGCATGAGTTGGTGCAAGCCGACGGGTTGGTCAAAGATATCCACGTCACTAAGTTCCAGGTGTCTGTGGACGAGCTCCTGCGTGTTGCGCGTTTCGAGGAATCGCATGTGGTGCTCCAACACATCAAGATGGTCATTGTAACAGTTCGCCATATTCTGCAGGATGTGGAACATTCCCCGATCCCGGTGGATGGGTCGGCTGCTCTGCGCGCAAAGGTCAAGAACCAGGTGTCTACGACAGCGAACAACATGATCACCGCTGCACGCAACTTTGCTAGCTCTAGTGGTTTGTCCCCGGTGTCGCTCCTTGATGCAGCGGCCTCACATCTTTGCACAGCTATTGTTGATCTGATACGGGTGGTGAAGATCCAGGCATCGCCTATAGATGAGCTGGAAGATGAAGATTATGAGGCGGATGTACCTCAAGGCCAATTCCCCGACTATTTTGGTACATCTGGCAGTCAAAAGCGGATGAGCAATAACTCCGTCTACAGTGCTATGAGTCGTCCGGATGACTCTCAGTACCCGGCGCAGAATGGCGCGACTAATGACCTCAATCATGGCTGGGGGCACGTGCAAGAAGATCATGAGGTGTTGGAACTTAAGGTGAGTCGACCGGAGAAAGTCAATACTGCTCAATGAATGATTTACTGATGGATGATCCTAGCTCTATGTCGAGGACCAGACCGATGGCATGGTCCAACAAATTCAGGCTTTGGTGGCCAGTATCCGAGCCGAGGACAACCTGCAGATTGTTCAAACGCACGTGTCCGCCATTTCGAACGTTGTTATGAATGTGGTATCCGCTACAGAGCAGCTGACGCGCGAACGCAGCGGAGACATCACTCTGCGGCAGGCATCCGAACCGGTCATCGCGGCATTAGACCAGTGTCGCGGCCGATTGACCGTCACTGCTGCTGAGGGCCAAGACGCCACCACCCCCGAGCAATTGCATGAGCTCACGAACAAACTGCCTCCCATTGCATTCGAGATCGCTCGGCAGATCAAAGACCTTGTTCAGAGGCTTGAGGCCACATCGGTGGCTACTGGCGAGGAAGATGACTTCCGGTGATCCAAAGCATTGTTGTTCATCACCTGAACTTGGAGCTACTCATTCTTTCTTTCTTTCTTTCACCTTCAATTCTTCTTTATATTCCTTCCTCTTTGCCCCTTGCTTTTCAGCGACTATTTATCTATGGCAACGAGCGGACAATGTCGAAACGATATCCCGACATGTGTGACATTTATGGGCTTTCTTGCTCTTTTTTCACTTCTCTTTCTGACACATTCTCCTATTCTTTGTACTCTATTTTAGCCCTTTTGTATTGTTCATCTAGGTTTTTCGGCCTGATCTCATGTTGATTTGTTCCTCTTTTTATTTTATCTCACGACCGCTTGCTGGTGTCGGGCTGTCATTTCCTGGCATTTCGGATGCATACAAGTGAAATGAAAGTACCCTGTACATCTTCAACTTGATGACTATACCAATAAATCAATGCAAATCTACCCCTTGGAAGATGCATATCTTCTTGTAGCCAAGACTGCTAGTTCGGAAGGGATATCCCGGAAGACATTACATAATCGCGGAGCTCTAGACGCCTTTTGGCGTTGAGCTTCGTTTTTTTCCTTCTTTCTACTTCTTTAATTCGCATTCCTCATCATCTATATCCTTTGTAAGTGAGATTGGTCCCTTTTCATGTGAAGGCTAGAGTGAAGTTCCACTTTGCTTCAGACTCTTTCGCAAACATCATTAGGCAACAGAGGCAGTGATGTTTTCCCCCTGGGAAGTCTGGAGAAGCTCCAAAGTGGAGCCTCAGGCAGAAACTGCACAAGTGGTCTTTATGTCAACCCCAACAAGCTAACCCCAAAGTAGCCCGGCACCCGAGTTCACCCGCTCCGCCCTGCCCCTCACCATGTTCTGCCGACTGAGGTCAATAACCCCACCTTCTTCCCTCTTCTCTTCTTCCCTCTTCAATTGCACTTCTTTCCACCCCGCTGCCCGATCTTTCGCTTCATCAACCGCCGCTATGTCCGCCCCCAACACTTCCGCTTTCTTCGAGGTCCAGTACGCTCCCTCTGGCTCCTCTACTCGTAAGTTCTCTCCTGTTATTCTCGTTTCCCGCGGGACAGAGAGTTTTTGCCTCCGCGCCCCAGCCTTACCTGGCTGTCTCCAACCTCCAGCTTTCAATGCTAGTATCACAGCTTGGAAATTTCACCTCATGCCTCATTAATTGGAATTGAAATTGATGCTAACTCATCATCAGCCAAGATTGGCCGCATCAACTTCAACCTCTTCGCCAACGAGGTCCCTAAGACTGCCAAGAACTTCGCTGAGCTTTGCAACGCCAAGCAGGGTGAGGGCTACAAGGGTTCTACCTTCCACCGTGTTATCCCCCAGTTCATGCTCCAGGGTGGTGACTTCACCCGTGGCAACGTAAGTTTTTCTTTCTAATCCTGATAACCGCTTCAATGCTCGGTATCTGACTTCGACTTTACCGGAATAGGGCACCGGTGGTCGCTCCATCTACGGCGAGAAGTTCCCCGATGAGAACTTCATCCACAAGCACACCCGCCCTGGTCTTCTGTCCATGGCCAACGCTGGCCCCAACACGTAAGTCAAGTCTTGTATCCCAGCCAGTCTACATACAGAGAACCATTCTAACCTTTTCCCTCTTTCCCAGCAACGGCTCCCAGTTCTTCATCACCACCGTTGTCACCTCGTGGCTCGATGGCAAGCACGTCGTCTTCGGCGAGGTCGCTGATGATGAGTCCCTGAAGGTTGTCAAGGAGATCGAGGCCCTCGGCTCCTCCTCCGGCTCCATCCGCTCCGCTGTCAAGCCCACCATCGTCAACTGCGGTGGCAACTAAAAAGCTCATTCTGGAGATTTAGTTGGGTGTTGGGAGGACGAACGTTTTTCTTTCCGTCATGGACTTGGTTCTTTCCCAGCGCTCTAGTGCGGCGTGGGACTAGCATAGGTGGCTTTCCCTTTTGCGCCTTGTAATCTAAAGTTTCTACCAAGCTAGCTCATACATTCCTATCTGTCGTGGGGACTTAATGTTCAACTCGTGGATTAGTAGCTTTGTAAGAACGGCTTCCCTAGATATAACCATAAAGCCAAAGTTTCTAAACCTTCATTCTCAACCTAGACATATTTCGAACTAATCCACAGCAAAGCACGAAATTATCGAGACGCTCCTATTACAATTCCTTCCCAGGTCTTTTCCCAGTAAAGAATCCCACGCATGGGTGTGGTGATTCGATCACTCGGCGGGGTCTGCGGCTAACTACATCACCTTACCCCGCGTGCGGCAGGTTTTTTCTTTTTTTAGCGGAAAAGGTTTCCACCTCCGCCTCCAATAGACACCTGGTACTATATAGTCAGATGATACTATTGGTAATGGTTGGTTACATGCATCTACCTCTGGTCTTTTCATTTATTGTTAGAGCGCAATTGAGTAGAGAGTAATTGAGATAGAAGAGATGGTTCATACGTCATGGCATTACAGGTGAGAACAAAAGACATGCACAGAAACAAGGAACAATAATTGTGGACACAAGCAAGTGCATATTACCTTCTGCCTTTTTGAGACAGAGAAAACAAATACCGGGGATATCAAGCGCATCCAGAAATGCTCGAGTAGAATTAAGTCGTAATGAGAACGGGAAGACAACACATCATGCCCAGGCATTTAACCACAGCACTTAGTGACAGACGTAGCATCTGACCTGAAGAAGAAAAAAGCAATGTTAGCCCCGGTAAAAGTATAGTAGTTGAAAGAAACAACTTACTCCTTATTCAAATCCACCGGCTCCCAGGAGAAGATAAACGCGCCCAAGAAAGCACCAATGAAGATACAGATGATAATATACCCATTGAAGTACATAGCGAGCAGCATGATGATATACGCAACAGCAAACTGCGTCATATGCAGCAAAGAGCGCAGAGAATGCTCAACAAGCGACGGACGATACGGGGCAAGCAGAGCATCCTGTCTCTCGGTGCGTGGGACGCCGATATCCCGCACGCAATCAGCCGGCGCAGCAGGAGAGACAGAAGCCTTATTTCTCGACGTTCCATTCTGAGGAGCACCCGACACAGGAGTGATGATGTCGTCGTCTGCGGAGGACCTAGCGTCGACCTCTTCTGCGTTGCCGCCGCAGCAGTTGCCGGGCGGCTTGGTGGTGTCTTCTTCGCTTCGAAGGGGAACATTGGAGATAGATTGCGTGGTAGAAGAGTCCGACATGTAGAGTCTTCGAAGGCGGGCTCGGCGCACTATGAACGAGTCGTATTCTCGGCCCAGACGGCGGAGGAACTCAAGGCTCAATACGAGGCAGATCACTCCAATGCAGGAGCCGGCGAACATGCCGCGCGTCCTGATGTGCCATGTTTTGGCGAGGAAGCCTGGGTTGGGTTAGCTTTGTAGCCTTGTGTAAAGGGGTTCTATGTAGGGCTGCGTACATGAGTCAATTGTATACCAGTTCCAAAGCATCTGATCATGACTGTGGGTAAGCTTGAATCCATACAAGGTAGTGAGTGTGCGATTGATATTAGACGGACCGATATTTTGCAACTATGTCCCGCGTCCGTTTTGGTGGCGCTGGCCATAGCTGCCGAGGCCGTCGAAGTGGCCGTTGACATGGTCATCCCGCCCATATCCATATTGACTGTTGATTGGGGACCTTAGGAGCACCGAATCGAGATAATGTCGTGTTGATCGAGTCAAAACTGAAGGGAAGCAGTACAGAATATATGGAGGAGTAATATAGAAGAGAGAAGAGAGGATAGAATAGAAGAGGGGAGCGCTTCAATGTGACTCTGCCCTAATGGGAGCAATATGAGCACATTTATAGATTTGGCCCTAAAAACTTAGCGCGGCGAGGTGGTTTGAGCAAATTCTCGGATTTGGCTGTGACTGGTAACATTAAACGTAAGACAGAGGGTATCAACTTGAACTATTCTCCCGTTTGAATCTCCTTTTTGGTTTTGTTTGTTTTTTTCTTTTCTTTTTTTTTTTTTGCGTCACCCCCGAGATCCTTTGATGACACCTTCCAACAACTCGCGGATCTGACTGCACCCATCGATCCCGACCGCCAACATTGTCTCAAGGTACGTAGCATGCACCTTAGACTCCATAGTAAGCACACACACCTTCATTGCCTCTTCATCGTCGTCCATATTATTCTCGCCAACGGGCACCGCTGTCGTCGTCGCAACAGTGAGCGAAGGCAGTTCCTGTTCTTCTGGAAGAGACAGATCCAGCAGTGGGTCAAGCTCGTCGTGTCGCGGGTCACGCGGTGTAGAGGCGCTACCACTCATTCCTGCAGTACAGCCACAGAGTAGTCCTGGCATGGGGATTCCAGCATCCACGAGCGCTAGGGTACAGGCATTGATCGCCGCAGCGAGCAGTGAGCCATCGGAAGAGAGAACGGAGATATGGATGCTGATTGTGCTGTGGGGATAGAGGTAGGTGTGGAGGTGAGACTGGAAGGTTGAGCGGATGATTGTACCGATTCGCGTTGATTGTCTGTAGTCCCCGGGAGATTAGCATTGGCTGTATCCGTAGCTAGTCTGTAACTATCTCCCTATAGCAGGAAGGTGCAATGGGAAAGCGTAAGAGAGTGCCTACCTATCACTTCCACCGGCTCTCCGCTTGCGATCTACGCCGGCAAATCCAGCGACGTTGACATCCACCTCCACGACTGCATGGCCACTTCCTGCAGCGCCGCCATCTCCCCGGCGACCCTCGGCAGGGCCGTGGACAGAGCACATGATTGATGTGTTGCCCATGGACAGGTATGAAGAGCCCGAGCTAGCGGGATTGGTTGAGATCTGAGCTTGGAGCAGACGGAGTTCATTCCAGCGACGGCCATCAAGGCGAAGCCGCGTCAGGGGGTATGTCGTCGAGGTGTCTAGCGGCATCTTTGCGGCTTGATTCTGATAAAGTTGTCTTGAACGAAAAGAGGGTATGTCAAGCGGGAAGTCAAGCTTGATTTTGTGTCCTCTGTGGGCTTAGGTCAGTCGGGTGTTCCTTTATTGGGTAATGACAGGCTTAGAATATTGTCTTCGACTTACGTTGACTTTATCGCATATGCAAAGAATCGAATGCGAAATCAATGAGAGCATCTTTTTCTCCGGTTCTCTTGCACGTGACCCTGTTACAACTCTATAAATCCAGAAAGAACCATTTCAACCACTTCTTTCAGCACTCAGAAAATATCAACAAAGGATCAATTCTTTTTGAGATAGAAGGAAAGTAGGTTACTAAGCTATATATTCAGGGAGGCTCAATTGAAGCTTTCTTGAGCGAACATTTTCAACTTCACCACATGGCCGTTATCGCGTGCCGTACTGACGCTGTGACGCTGTGTCGCGACAGTCTGGTACTCCCTTCGGCCTACGCTCTGTCACTATTCGAGTCTTGTTTTCAGAAATGCAGAGAACATGGCTAATAACGAGGACGCTGATGATGCCATCACTATTGATTCAGATGATGACGACTTGGAGGTGACGCATTATGCAACTCCGGCCGCTAGCAGTATGACACCTCTTCGACGCGTTTGACAGACAGCTCACATTCTCTCAAGACAGATTTTCCGGTGTGAAACACGGGGCTGCTACACCGGTCAAACCCGAATCATCGCGCACTCTTCTTTCCGAGTCATCAAGTGCTGTAAAGATCCAGCCCGTGGACAGCGATGAGGAGGATGCCAACGATGGCGAGCTAGCGTACAAGAAGTTCAAGGAACGAAAATCCCTTAAGCGCAAGCAGGATGCTGCAGCAACTCGCAAAGCCAAAACGCCCAGGAGAGATGCAATCGTTGGTCGAGTAAAACAAGAGCGACCAACGCCTCGGCCTAAGCGGCCGTTGAAACAATGGGGCGAGGTATCTTCAGAGGATGAGCTAATGGAGAATACATTACCTGGATACCTTAAAAACCGCCGCAGCCAGTTTGACCAGAAGCTCGAACATCTGAAAGATCATGGACTGAAGCTACCACCCACCTATGAGGATGTGGACTTCTCGGATGATGAACGGCTTGAAGAACTGCAAGAACGACCTGTCTTTCCGGATAATACGCAAAAGCAGGAGTACAAGGACATCGAACTTCCCTATTCGATGGGAATCATACCCGCCCCGATCGCCCAGTGGTTGCGACAGTACCAAGTGGAAGGAGTCGCCTTTCTTCACGAGCTGTTTGTATACCAGAAGGGTGGCATCTTAGGAGACGACATGGGTCTTGGAAAAACCATTCAGGTGATTGCTTTTTTGACCGCTGCCTATGGAAAAACAGGAGACGAACGGGACGCCAAGCGCATGCGAAAGATACGCAGATCTGACGACAGCGCTTGGTATCCACGCACGCTCATAGTGTGCCCGGCAAGCCTTATCGCGAACTGGAAGGCTGAGTTTGCGTGCTGGGGATGGTGGCACGTTGAGAGCTACCACGGGGATAACAAGGACCTTGCTCTCGATGCAGCGAAGTCGGGGAGGGTGGAAGTCCTGATCACAACATATAACACTTATATGAACAACAAAGACGCTGTCAATATGATTGAATGGGACTGCGTCATCGCAGATGAGTGCCACAAGATCAAGGAGCGCAAGTCGGGGACCACACAGTCTATGAATGAGATCAATGCGTTATGTCGGATAGGGCTCACCGGCACAGCCATCCAGAACAAATATGAAGAATTATGGACCCTTCTCAACTGGACTAACCCTGGTGTTTTGGGCCCGGTAAGCACCTGGAGGGCACAAATATCGGAGCCACTGAAGATCGGACAATCGCACGACGCCACTCTGAGCGAGCTCAGCAGAGCACGAAGAACAGCCAAGAAGCTGGTTGAGAATTTGCTTCCACAATTTTTCATCAGAAGAATGAAGTCTTTGATCGCGGATCAGCTGCCCAAAAAGGTCGATCGGGTTGTCTTCTGTCCTCTGACTGAGACACAAGCCGAGGCCTACGAGAATTTCCTTGACAGTGACATCGTCGATTATATCAAGACATCTACAGAACCATGCGATTGTAGATCAGGCAAGAAAGCCGGCTGGTGTTGCCGCCGCTTTATCCCCGATAGGGACCCTCCAAACTGGCAATCTTATGTGTTCCCTGCTATTAACGTGCTTCAAAAGCTCAGTAATCATCTGGCAATTCTGATCCCACAAGGAGCAGACCCGAAAGAGAAACAGGAAAAAGATAGAGATTACCTGGAACTCGCACTGCCTGAACAATGGGAAGATCTTTACCGCTCGCGCGACTCGATTGTCAATTACGCGAACCCTGAGTTTTGCGGGAAGTGGAAGGTTCTACGGAAGTTACTCAAGTGGTGGCATTCGAATGGGGACAAAGTCCTCATCTTCTCGCATAGCGTGCGTCTTCTCAAGATGTTGCAAATGTTGTTTCATCATACTAGCTACAACGTCAGCTACCTGGATGGGTCTATGAGTTTACCGGACCGTTCAAAGGCTGTAGACGAGTTCAATGCCGACTCGCGACAGTTTGTTTTCCTAATATCAACCAAAGCTGGTGGTGTTGGGTTGAACATCACCTCGGCAAACAAAGTGGTAGTCGTTGATCCAAACTGGAACCCGTCCTACGACTTGCAAGCCCAGGATCGGGCTTACCGCATAGGACAACTTCGCGATGTGGAAGTCTTCCGGCTTATATCAGCCGGCACAATCGAAGAAATCGTCTACGCTCGACAGATCTACAAGCAACAACAGGCAAACATTGGATACAATGCAAGCTCCGAGCGTCGGTACTTCAAAGGCGTCCAAGAGAAGAAAGACAAAAAGGGTGAGATCTTTGGTCTCAAGAATTTCTTCGGATACCAGAACACGCACATCGTTCTGCGCGATATCGTCAACAGAACAAATGTCGCCGAAAGCCGTGCGGGGGTACAGGTCGTGGACATAGACCTCAAAGCAGAAGAAGAAGGCCACGACTACACCGACCGACCAATGAAATCCGAAGATGAAGCAATGAGCCAAATCGCGGCGATGATCTGCGGCGAGGACGAAGAAAAGCCTTCCGCCAGTCTTCCAGCACCGCATAAACACGACCCCGTTCAAGCGATTCTGGCAAGTGCAGGCGTGGAATATACCCATCTCAACAACGAAGTGATCGGTTCCTCGCGTGTCGAGGAAGACCTCAGTCGTCGTGCGGAACTGGCTCAAAATGACACGACGGGTGACCGTCAGGTCTTCATGTCCTCGCAGCCTTACTCTCAGCCGACGGAGCAACCCGTGCGATTCAAGTATCATCCTCCGGAGGATGTCATACGTCGCCAGTTCTGTAGTATGGCGCGGCGGTTTGGGTATGCTGATGCTACGGAGTTTGCGCTCGTTGTTGAGGGCATGACTCAGGCGCAGCGGCGAGCTTGTCTCGATCAGTGGTATCGAGAAAGAAGAGAGACACTACTATCTGCGGATCGAAACACTAAGGACGAGACCAAAGACGGAGAGGTTTCTAAGGAGGATATGGATGAGGATGAATTGGATGAATTGATCAAAGATGAGAAGGGCCCCAAGGAGGAGGGTCCGAGTCTTTGAGTGACTTTGCTTTCGTTGCTATTTCTTCTTGCGCGATACCCCTTTCTGGTTGTATAGCTCGCTGTATAACATGCATGAAATAATACGATACTGGACCACACTTTCTAATATGGAACCTGTAACTCGTTGGTATTGAACCATTCTCTTAGGATGGCTGTAGGTAAATACCCATGCAGAGATCACAACATAGGTGGGGACTAAAGCCAAGCCAAAGTCCACAGAGCCGGTAAATTTGGATATCGTTCTTGCCATTCCGCCAATATCTCAGGGACCTTCTCGTCGAAGCTCTGGCGGGCAGGACCAGTCCCGTTAGCCCAGCCCTCGGAGCCATGAACACGATGCTCGGCAACAGCAGCCTCATTCAGATGATTGGCCAGATCAAGGATCGCCTTTCCACCAGTCAAGGCCTCCTCGTGGTTATCCTTGATATCGACATTGAAGACATGAACGGGGTAATTGAGCGCGGTGCCCTTATTCATCAGATCATCAACAACAGCATCCCAACAGCGCTCCTCACAGGTGATAATGACATCAACGACTCCGCCCTCCGTTCCGATCGCACCCTTGTCGCCCTTCGAGAGGTTGTCGATGCGCGGGACGCCAGGCACCCAGTCCTGGAACCGCTCGGGTCCCCACTTCAGTTGGCGGTTGCGGTCGAGCATGTTTAGGATGCCGTTGCCGCGGTACAGACGCTCGTCCTTGCTGCACAACTCTTCGTACATCTGGTTGTAGGAGGTTGTGTTGAAGCTGTACACGTTTGGTTGGGTGATTGACGGACCGGGGAGACGGACGAGGGAGCCTGTGCCGAAGGATATCACAGGGAAGGCTGTTGGGGCGCCGGAGAGCTGGAGGTGAGCTTCCATTGAGCGGTTGTTGTTTGAGGCGCAGACTGTGCAGAACTTGAGCTTGTACGAGTCTGTGGCTGTGCCAGCCGGGTTGGCTGTTTCTAGGGCTTGGGCTGCTGAGGCCATGTCGGCTTGTGTGGATGTCTCTGGTGGTGGAGGGGGAGGAGGAGGTTGGGGAGTTGAAGTCCCCGAATTTGTTCGGCGGGGATCATATGCCATTTTGATGGGAGACTATGGAGATGATAATAGAGAGAGACTAAGGGGGTTGTTGTTTCTAGAGGGATTTTGGGAGTCGATGATCATGGGGGTTTTTTGAGATTACAATATTCTGTTGACTATCAGACGCGTTAGCAACTGATTTGAGATTGTTTTTTTGTGACATGAAATGTGAAAACACAAGTTCAGAAAAAAAGCGTATATGAATTTATCCGCATAGCAAAAGCTCAGACAGCTCCAATAATATATTCATCAGGTTGAGGGAAGGAGAAGGTGATACAACACACATACCTTGTAGTTATCACTCATTATCCAGTTCAAATGATTATGGGGCCGTAGCCCTGAGAGAGGAGAGAAGAGCAAGTTTGGTGAAAGTTGAAAAGCTTCGTTTTAGTGCCCTGGCTTAGTCATGGAGTTACCTTACCGCTTGTTCTGCCGCCTGGATAGAAGGGCAAACGGTCATATTCTGCCAGACAAATGTCGTCGAGTAACTATTGTGATGTTGTACTCATCGTCCTTTTCTACAGATATCTCTATCTTATAAGGCCTCTGCCACTTTCTTTTACTCTTAGGGTATCCATCAATATTCACCATCCCTAAAGCTTTTGAATCCCTCCATAATCCTGTTCATAACGCCCATCAACAGTTATCTACCCCACATCTTTCCAACTCAAAAATGGCAACAAATAGTACTATCAAACCAGCCCTGATTGTGGTGGACATGCAAGAAGATTTCTGCCCTCCAGTGAGTTGGATAGACACAATACTAGGGCACGCATACTAATCAACAGTAGCATGGGTCACTCGCTGTGGCAGGAGGCCGCAGCATTGCTTCGATAATCAACACTCTACTTGCAAAGCCAGGATTTGTCGCGCGGATCATGACCAAAGACTACCACCCAAAGGACCATATCTCATTTGCCAGTAATCACCCAGGGCCTGACAATCAGCCCTTTTCTTCTTTCGTTACAACGAAGAATCCCGCTCGAGGAAAGGAATCAGAAACAAAACCACAGCAACTCTGGCCAGTTCACTGTGTGGCTGGCACCCCCGGCGCAGATATAATTCCAGAGATTGACACCTCTAGCGAACATCTAGTTGTTTGCAAAGGCATGCGCCCGGAAGTCGAGATGTACTCTGTATTTGCTGATGCTTTTGGAAATTGTGACCATGGAACCAACGCACATTCGGTCAGCATAGATGTCGCCACGGCTCTCAGGACTCAAGGCGTTACGGATGTATTTGTTGTGGGCTTGGCTGGGGATTATTGCGTCAAGGCTACAGCTCTTGATGCTGTGAAAGTTGGATTCAAATGCTGGGTTGTCGAGGAGGGAACGAGATGTGTCGTGCCTGCTGCTTGGGATTCCGTTAAGGAGGAACTTGAGACGGCCGGGGTTTCTATTATCACTATGAACGACCCCATCATCAAGGAGCTGGGAGGGGAGAGTTGATATGTTTTATTTCTCTCATCCTCCTTTTATCAGGCAGTTCTCCTCTTCTAAGTGTTCCTTTTTTATGTCTTGTGTCGAATATGGATTCAAGTTCTACGCTGCCTGGACCTAGATCGATCTATAGATAAGACACTGTATTTTCACGTGAATATGTTACTACCCCTGTGTGGCGATATTCTCTATTCTTCAATTCCAGGCTGTTGTTCAATTGGAGAGCACAAACCACGGATATGTATACTTGAAACAATCCCAATGTCCGCGATAAGTCAGTACAATAAGATCACCGGTGGGTACATGATCGACAAGCAACTGCCAGAAACGTCTTGACTTCATACCCCCTTTCCGCACTACTGCAGAGTGACGTCGTGTCAAGGGGGAGATTCACCACTCAGCATTCAAACGTACAACATAGATATCACATTTCACTGCAGACCGAACTAGATCAGCTCGAAACTCAATCTACTCGCAATGCTGCACTCCAGGCGGCCATCAATGCCCGCCCCAATCGGCATCTTCGACGAGAAATTGACCGAAACCGATGTGGCAGCCCTACACTTCCACGATCACAGCCAAGCCTCTGAAACCCTCCCATATTGGCTCGTCAATTTACCTCGGTCGCAATGGACTGCCGAGTGTCCTGACTTTCTACGTGACCAATCTCCGAAGAATATCCAATGCCTCTCAACCCCTGATTACCTGTATACCCGACAGAACTGGGAGGAAGTGAAGGAGATCATAGGTACAGTTGCTGGTTGTCAGTGATGTACTCAACTAATTGCGTATAGGAACCAACCGGATCGATCGGTTCCACCGGGTCCCAAGCGAGCTGCGCAAGTATCTGGAATACATGGCGCATATCAAGGCGGAGTATACATCCGTGACGAGATTTGTGGTCAAGGAAAGGCTGGGCTGGGGGGATGTGGATTGTGAAGAGATCAAGCCTAGAGGTGGCCCTTTCGAATACGAGGGTATGGCGCTGGTCACCGGGTTGGGTCTAGAACACGTGGAATACTAATCTGTATAGAGGATATCCGAATCATATACAATGACTGGCCATATGGTGTTGCCAAGGATATCATCCACTTGGTAGTGTGGACCAAGTTCGAGCTGGAAGATGACCCAACCACAGATGACCTAATGGCAAGCACCCGGGCGGCCATAGAGAGCTATGTGCAGGACACATTTTGCTCTCGGGTACCACCCGAACAGGTATGGGGCACAGTCAGCAATGAGATGATGAAAAGCTGACAACATAGGTGGTCT
This sequence comes from Penicillium paneum, assembly GCA_023627375.1. NCBI lineage: Eukaryota > Fungi > Ascomycota > Eurotiomycetes > Eurotiales > Aspergillaceae > Penicillium > Penicillium paneum. The sequence continues at coordinate 54,789 of JAMAFK010000058.1, forward strand.
GGTTCAAGAACTGGAAGTCCCTCAAGTCGGTCCCCGGGATTGAACACTTCCACGTCATGCTCCATCGTCCCGATATGGCATTTGTCAGGGAGATCACCCGCGGAGATGTACCGCTGATTGAACGGCTATGACTGTGGATTAAAAAGGAGAGGAAAGAGAGGAAAGATAGAGAGAAAATGGAGAGAAAAGGAAGAGAAAAGAAAGAGAAAAGAAAGATTCCCCCTTCCTTAGGTACGTATAGGTTAGGTACCAAGCATAATAGACATATGCAGCTGCCCAAGGAACGGGTACATACTTGCTGTACCTAGTCCCCGCCAAGCCAGATGCCCCTCAGTGACGATCTTGGGGAAGATTGAATGGAATGCAAAGAGTTGGGATTTCGTATCTGGATATAGGGAAGAGGCCGAAAAAAATACGTCAGCGAGACTAAGCATTGGCATGTGTAAATTGCATTTCGCATATCTTTTTGGATATCTTTTTGTGTATTTTTTAGTGGAATTTTTAGTGTCGTTTTCCAAATTTTTTCCCTTCGAACTACGCAGATTCGGCTTTTCTTGTTCCTTTTCCACTTCTCCATAGTAAAAAAACCCCGTTCCCGGAATTTCCGCCCCAAGTCAGCTGTCTTGGGTTCAGACGTTGTCTTTTTATGTTTTGGTTTTCTGGTTCTTCTTTATATTTTCATAAATGTTCCAAAGCTTAAGGGGCATCTCGTATAATTCACTTCCGAACGCAGCCATGCCTGTCCCGCATCTCCGCCGTACTTCCCAGGCCAGTGAGTTTGTCCTCGCTTCTCATCCCACTGTCATACCTTCAATACATTCAATAAGGAATTTCAACATGGCAACTAACGCCAATCTAGGCAGATCATCTATGGAAGATTCCCCGGCAAGTGGGGAGGATGAGGTGGTTGAGCCAGAGCAGGGAAATGGTGCGTACAAACCCTCAACACCCCCCAGACACACAACTGACTTGATATGCCTCGACAGTTCTTTCACATATCATCTCTCAGCTGCGGCCTGGCGCCGACCTGAGTCGGGTCGTCTTGCCGACATTCATCCTCGAGCCCCGGTCGATGCTAGAGCGGATCACCAAGTGCGTTCACACCCCGCTCCAAGCAGGCGGCTTGGAGCTATCTGCTGAAATTCGGATGTATCGACTAACACAACGGTCTGGATAGCTTCATGGCACACCCTGAAACGCTCCTCCCGATGTCGGAGATAGAGGACCCGGTCGAGCGCTTTGTCTCCGTGGTCAAATTTTACCTGAGCGGATGGCACATCAAACCACAGTATGTCGCCCGCTAGCTGTTTGTCCAAGAACACGTTCTGATACCTACACAGAGGAGTGAAGAAGCCGCTCAACCCCATTCTTGGAGAGACTTTCACCTGCTACTGGGACTATCCCGACGGAACCCGCGCCTACTACATCTCCGAACAGACCTCCCACCACCCGCCGAAGTCGAGCTATTTCTTTGCAGCGCCGGAGCATAAGATTCGCATCGATGGAACACTCAAGCCTCGCAGCAGGTTTTTGGGCAACTCCGCAGCCAGTATTATGGAAGGTATCGCCATTTTGCGGCTCATGAGCCACGGGGATAAAGAAAAGGGTGAACGATAGTATGTTGCGCCGCTTTCTACGGACCCTTCAGTCACTAACCAAAACTAGTATTTTAACCCAACCCAATATGTATGCGCGCGGCATTCTATTCGGAAAAATGAAGTATGAGCTTGGCGATCACAGCTACGTGCGTTGTCCCGAGAACCACCTCGTGGCCGATATCGAGTTCAAAACCAAGGGATATTTCTCTGGCACTTATAACGCAATTGGGGGAACTATCAAGAATGAAAAGACTGGGGAGGTGTTATATGAACTCTCCGGATTGTGGAATGGGGAGATGTATTTGAAAGATGTTCATGTGAGCTCCGCCTACCTCCGAGGTTACTTCCAGGCTCAACGCTGACCCAGAACAGACCCACAAGAAAGACGTTTTATTCGATGCGAGGCACGCGAAGCATTCACCTCCTTTGGTCCGTCCGCTAGAACAGCAAGGAGAACGGGAATCGCAGCGGCTATGGCACAGTACGGTTGAAGCAATTTTGGCCCAGAACCATGTACTTGCAACGGACGAAAAGACCAAGATCGAAGACCGCCAACGAGACGAGACCGCAAAGCGCGCCGACGACGGAGTCGACTGGCATCCTCGGCTTTTCCGTGCCGTCCAAGGCGGCCCTGGTGGTCCGGATGAGGGTGAAGAAGACTTGGACTGGATAATCAATGCTCAAATGTAAGCCCGAATGCTCAAACGATCAAAACAATAACTGACAATCCCAGCGACATGCAAAATCCCCAGGTCGCTACCGAGCAGATACTATCCATCGTTCCCATCGTCCAAGGTCAGAAGGAGTCATCCCAATTCCAAATACCGCCGCATCATCCCCGTCCTAGCGCTCCCGCGAAATAGGACCTCAGGCATACCCCCCACAACCAGCTAATGCCGCACGTGCAGACTCCGAGACGAAAACATCTGTCCACCAGAGCATCGTGGAACGCAAAGACAGTGAGACATCAGAAGCGGAGCAGTTTGTAGACGCCCGGGAAACCTCATAAGTCAACCCCAAACAGCCCCGTTGCGTCCAACCCTCGGGCCCCATCCATGCTATCACCGACCCAATCCAACTCGTCGGTTGTTCAGGCCACCTTTTTTTCTCACACTATCACCACTGAATGATCCCGGAGTATTATCACACTCCCTCTCTTCCTCTCTTCCTCTCATTCTGCCATGACGTAGTCAACCTGCGCAGAAATACCCAGCACAACCACAACTCGAGGCGGCCGACGGCACGACTCATTGTGATAGCCCTCTCTGCCCTTCTGATGTTTCAACACAGCGTTTTCTCGGTCATCATGCCGCTCCTATTGCTGGATACCCGATCTGATTTTATTTAAAAATTCAAAAATTTTCAAAATCACCAACTGAACATGAACACATCTCTGAATACGAAATGGAGGAGGTACGTAGCAAGGTTTAGTGCAGCGTAAAGGAGACAAAGAACAATAGAACAGACATAAGAAAGAGTCGCGGGAATTTGAAAGGATTTTACATACTTAGGACCTGGAATCTGATGAATCTCCCCATCTACACCTGCCTCTTGTTCAAGTCCGTAGTATTGACTTTTGATCAATTAAATTTGTGTCTTCTCTGTCCGTTACTATACAAGGCTCTCCTAGAAGAGAGGGATATCACAATAGATGGCAACCACCCATGCCACCAAATATTACCGTACAAAGACAACCGAAACTCCCCTCCGTTATCCGAATACATACAAAACGCCGCGTCAAACCATTCTTTTGTCCTGGGGGACTTAGCCGTCATAAAGCCGCAGTTTGGGAAAGCTCATGAATACAACTCTCCCTTATATCCAGCCCCACGTTCCAGATCCCGCCGTCGATTACTCCGCGGGATAGCACCAGCAGAGCCAGTATTGGCCAAGCCAGAACCAGCCGCCGCCGCCGATGCAGCAGACATCGACCCACCGCCCTCATCTTCCTCCATCTCCTCCTCAATCCGAAGCGTCTCCTCCTCGATCTCCTTCTCGGTATCTTCACGCAAGCCCAATATATCCGGCGGGATAAAGCTCATCTGTACACTGGGCGCGCCCTTGATATACCTCAGCTGCTCATGGACCGCCTCGACAAGGCCCTCCAGGTACGCGCGAGTATTCTTATTATCAAGCTTGCGCATCTCGGACAGGGGCGGGAAGAGCGAGAAATCAGGACCGAAGTGGTTGCGGAAGGCGACTGATTCTGGGATCACGGGGTCGATCATGTTTTCTGCCTCGAGCAAGATCGAGGTCTCGTGCGCCCACGCGCGAGAGACGTTGCGTGGTGTGTAGCCACCACCGCCAACGACCATCATGGGCAACTTGAAGGTCTTGACGTATGCGACACAGGCACCGTGCGCGCGCACGTTCAGGTTGAAGCAGCCCAGCCGGTCGCAGCCTAGACTGTCGGCGCCGCATTGTAAAACGACTGCGCCTGGTTGGTAGGTTTTCATACATGCGCCGATCACCTCTTTGAAGAGTGCTATGTAGGACTGGTCGTCGATGCCGTCGTTGAGCGGGACGTTGATGGCGTGGTGGGCGCCTGGGTTGAGTGGGTGTGCGGGGCCTGTGTCTTCCCGGGCACCGGTGCCCGGGAAGAAGTTTTCTTTGTCGTATTTGTGGAAGGAGACTGTGAGCACGCGATCAGTCGACCAGAAGGCCTGTTCAACGCCGTCGCCGTGGTGCACGTCGATATCGATGTACATGACGCGCGGGTGGTGGCGGAGCAGCTGGAGTGTGCCTAGGACGATATCGTTGACGTAGCAGAAGCCGCTGGCTTCGGCCTTTTTAGCGTGATGGAGGCCGCCGGACCAGTTGATCGCGATGTCGGATTGGTTGTTGCAGAGCTTGCGCGCGGCGTCGACAGTGCCGCCGGCGTATAGCGAGCTGTAGCTGTACAGCCCGTCGAAGATGGGGCAGTCGTCGCCGAAATTGAAGCGCACCACGTTATCTGCTTGATCTGGGTTGTCCATGTCGCCGGGAATGATCTGTTTGAGGAAGTCGAGGTAGTCTCTCTCGTGGAAGTCGGCCATTTCCTCATAGGTCGCTGCGCGCGCGAGATACAGATCCATGGCGTGGTGCATACCGTATGCCATGACGAGTTGTTTAGTGAGTGTGAGGCGCCATGGCTTCATTGGGTGTGACTGGCCAAAGTGGTAAGGCTCGACGGCGGGATTGGCGTGCCATGATACCCGGTAACCTTGTGGACGAGCTATTTGTAGGTTTTGAAGCTCGGCGAGGGCCTTGTGGTCGATGGTGAGGGTCGGGGCGGGAGGTGCATATTCTTGAACGACGGAGGAGCGAGCCATCGAGGGAGATATTTGGGAACCGACAGAGAATTAAAGGATTAGTGCTGAGTTCATTTTAGATGGGCTAAATGGAATTCGAGATGAAACCGCTGGATGGGCATGACTAAGCGAATCTGCGGGGTGGCCAAAGATCGCCGTGTTTGCTCTACAATATATAAGGAAGGAACAGACAAAACAGGAAGGAGCAAAGGAGTTATTTAGTTGAGATGGAAATAGAAGAGCTTCTGAATTGACATCAATTTCCTATAACACAACTATAGACTATACTGCGCCTATAGTGAAAACTATTCTGACTATCTCGGTACCCCGCTTGAATCGCCGAAGTTCATAGTTAGTAGCCCTAGGTCTGCGTAGTCAACATTGCCGTGCTATTTGGGTTCCTCCTATGACAAGTATGGCATTAAGAAATCTCAGGCGATCCTTGATATATTCCAAGGTAAATTCATTCAGTACTGCAACGATCTATATCCAATCACATCTACACTGAATAATCTTCACCGAATCAACCAGTCTAGGGATCTAAGTTACCCATGCGTCTTAGAATGTTGATGTAAAGAAGATGGCACTTCCGGGGCGATATCGGCCGCGTGGCTCTGCATAAGTGGAGAGGGCACATCATCTAGGGATTGTAATTGCCCGAAAGAGCTCACAGGTGGAGAAGTGATGGCCAAAAGCTTGTCTCACACGTCCTACCGCCGGAGAGAAAGCTATTTGCACAGCTCGTTTCTGAGGTGAACATATATCAGCCCCCGAGTCTTCACTTAGACAATAACTATACGGACATCGGATTACCGGCAAGCGACTACGTCACTACTGTCTCTGTTTCTGTTTCTTAGTATACGACAACAATCATGGTGCTTCCATCAGCAGCAACCAGCCTGCGGCGATCTCTACAAGATCCCCAGGTATTCATCACAGCCCCAGGAGTCTATGACGGAATGTCCGCACGACTAGCACTAGCAGCAGGCTTCGACGCACTCTACATGGTATGCGATGCAAGATGATCTAGGCATCCTCATCAAAAGCCCCGAGCTGACACCAACCAGACAGGCGCCGGAACAGCAGCCTCGGTGCATGGCCAAGCAGATCTCGGAATCTGCACGCTGAACGACATGCGGGCGAACGCGGAGATGCTCGCAAATCTCTCACCGCAAACACCGCTGATCGCTGACGCCGACACCGGCTACGGCGGGCCGATCATGGTTGCCCGCACGACAGAACAATACGCACGGTCCGGCGTGGCGGCCTTCCATATCGAAGACCAGGTCCAGACTAAGCGGTGCGGGCACCTTTCCGGCAAGCAGCTTGTCGACACGAAAACCTATGTCAGTCGTATCCGGGCAGCTGTGCAAGCGCGCGAGCGCATAGGCAGTGATATCGTGCTCATTGCGCGGACGGACTCGCTGCAGCAGCACGGCTATGAAGAGAGCTTGGCGCGGCTGCGGGCGGCGAGGGATGCGGGCGCGGACGTCGGGTTCTTAGAGGGTATCTCGTCGCGGGAAATGGCTCGTCAGGTTGTGGCTGACCTTGCGCCGTGGCCTTTGCTGTTGAATATGGTGGAACATGGGTCCACGCCTTCGATTTCTGCGAAGGAGGCGAAGGAGATCGGGTTCCGTATTATCATCTTCCCGTTTGCGACTTTGGGCCCGGCTCTTTTGGCTATGCGGGAGGGACTGGAGAAATTGAAGAGTGATGGCTTGCCTGGTCTCGATAAGGAGTTAACGCCTCAGATGCTGTTCAGAGTATGCGGGCTGGATGATAGCCTCAGGTTGGATGCGGCGGCTGGTGGTGTGGCGTTTGAGGGTGGCGTGGATATCGGAGATGAATGAACGGAATACCACCGCCTACTATACCCGGTACCGGACCGGAGTGAGATATTGTGAACACCCCTTTATGTTGTAGGGTATCGGCCTGGACATATGTAGTCCGTCTCCACCAGTCGTATGACTCTATTTTCGCATTCAGCCACATTCATTAGTAGGAAGTAGCTGATTCTTTGAAGCGTTTCTCGAATTTTCCGGGTCTAATTCAATTTGCCAAAATTTATACTCGTAGAGCCATGTGGTTTTCTTTGTGGTTAGGGTAATTTGACAGGTAGATTTAATTTCCCGTAGCCAATCAGACAAATTGCAGATCGACCGAACCGAGGATCCTCCCGTATCGACCTTGGTTTGTTTATTTACCCCGATCTTTCTACTCCGTACGGTTTTTCTACTCTAATCGTTTTAAGAGTGTTGCAGAAAATTAGAGTCCAAGTGCGTATTCAAGGGTCGTGGGTACCTGCATTAAGTAAGGAGTCTGCCAGGGACTGGCTCCTGCACGAATTAGCCCTAATGTTTCAGGAAACGCCTGTGGCAACAAAATGTGTGTACTTGGCGTACCACAAAATACACAATATACGGAGTGCAGTCTTCCTCTTCACACATATGGAGCCTTGGAAAAGCCAAGCGCGCTTAAAGTTTCAATGAGTCTAAATACATGAAACCGCTTCACGGCCAGCCCCAGTTTGCCGAGTTGGAAGGTCTAGATCCCCGAGGGGCCAGTTTCTGCGTGCCATTATGGAGTCAATCAGGAGACTCGTCGTGTGAGTGGGGAATGCTAAGACGCTACCGGTGAATATATGAAATAGGTGTGTGCCTTACAGAAAATATCAAGGACATCCATCGGCCGTGTAGGGGGTCTGGCCGCAGATCAACGGCAGAGATTTACTTTTTCATGCGCCTATCATTGGACGATTGGCAGGGCGAGGACAATCCTCATTAATTGTAACAACAATTGTAATGTAATAGATAGGCAAGAGTTGGGTAGGGATATGGTATGTTAATTGTCTATTGTCCACGTAGTTGTACACGATGCAATGAGTTGTCCCCATTTAAGATTGCCTTGAGATTCGTAACACGGTTTAGATCCTTGCTGTGCACTTCGCCGATTGGTTGATGTGGAGAATTCCGGATGACGGGGATATTAAAGTACATGCGTAAGATTTTTTATGTACAAAGTACGTATATTATACAGGAACCTTGATCCTTTGACGCTCATAAGTGGTAGCCTCAATGTTAGGCTCTGGTGCAGTGATAGTGAGTCATGTCAGGTACGAGATATCCAGCATTCCGATCCCACACGTGTTTGGCATTGGCATTAGGCAACTATAGAATATAGATCCCAATAATAGGAAACATAATAATAGAACGTACGGGGTACGGAGGACTCCGTATGCGAATGATATATAGGGAATAATACTGAATAGGAGAAATAATCCCCCTATCCCAAGTCACCAATACCTGCACAGCCGCCATGAGAGGCATAGTATAGCAAAGTACTCAGTACCAAGGAAACAGAGTCTGGGCCCAGGGCAGCCAACCAATCAACGAAGCCAAACTCGCGCACGGCCAGGAACCGCCAGGAACCCGCCAATCATAAACGGCGTGCCCCTGATATTCTGGAGCCTTTTCGGTTTTGGGTTCAGGTCCCAGCCTGACCCGTTAGTGTGTAACGAGGTATTGTACTAATAGTCCCTAGTCCCCCTAGTCCACTTTCTTCTTTCCTTCTCTCTTCACTCTCACACACATTCATTTGAATTGAATTTTCTTCTCATCGAGCGTCCTTTTCGCTCAAGTCACTCTTTTCAAGTTATTCAATTCCAAGATGCATTTCTCCAACTCCATGCTGTTGATGACGGCGCTGACCGCTGGGTCGGCTGTCGCTCGTCTTCATGGCCACGACCGCCGTCACGCCCACCCTAGAGATGTCAACGTCGCAGTCGATCCCGCTGTCACTGCTGCTCCCGAGGTTGCTAATGTTGATAAGCGTGGCGAGGAGGTCTTCGCTACCATTGACGGCAAGCTCGTCTCCTGGATCAACAACTGGTTCGGCGACGAGTCCTCTGCTGCCTCCTCGGTTGCTCAGGCCACCGAGTCTGTCGCTGCTGTGACTTCCACTGCTGCTTCCACCGCCGAGGCCACTGAGGCCGTCTCGACCGTCAGCCCCACCCCCGTTGCCTCCAGCTCCTCCTCCAGCTCCTCCTCCAGCTCCTCCAGCTCTTCCAGTTCTTCCAGTTCCAGCAACTGGGCCGACTACCCCTCCAACGGCGAGTACTCCACCACCGGATTCGGTTCCTCCACTGCCAGCAAGCGCGTCGGCTCTCTCGACTGGGACTACATCGGCAACGTCGGTAGCCCTTGGGGTAGCAACATCATCCGTGTCGAAGAGGACGTCGCCAGCCAGTACAAGCACGTTATCCGATTCGAGAACGACAACGACAATGCCTGGACCGTCGTCATGTGGAACTCGTACGGCCCCACCGGTGGTCTGAACGGTTTCTGGAGCCCCAACGCCGCTCTGAGCTTCACCGTTGAGCCCGGCCACAGCACCTTCGTCGCCATCGATGACAACTCCCAGGGTGGTTGGGGTGCCGCCGAGGGCGAAGGTCTCCCTACCAACTCAGTCGGCGAGTACGCCTCCACCTGGGGTGAATTCGACATGAGCAACAGCCAGAATGACGGTTACTCCGGCTGGGATGTCTCCTGCATCATCGCTGAGCTCGCTGATCTCGAAATTGCTGGTATGCAGATTTGCAACCACGAGGGTGAGAAGTGCTCTTCCATCTCCAGTGGTGCTTCCAGCGTTATCAGCGCCTACACCGCCGCCGACCAGGGCAAGCCTGACAAGGCCGTTGCCCAGTCCGCTGGCCCCGTCCGTCTCGTTGTTAACCTGGGCTGGTCGTCTTAAATCGCCAAGCCTCTTTTATTTTTTATTTTTTTCAGCCCTCCCATTTCTAACAATCTTCTCTACCGAGATATTTTGTCTTTCTTGCGCAAATGGTTCAACGCCGAAGGTGTCTTTGTATCTTTCCCCTGATTCGATGTGTGCGTGCGCAGGTCGCTTGCCCCAGCAACCATCCTGGCCACACGTCCTTCCACCTTCGAGCGGCTCTTCGACGGCTACCTTTTTTTGCCGTTGACGTTCTCATACATATCTTTGTGGTCATGATTGCCTCCCATCATCTTTTTCTCTGTACATATACCATCTGAAGCATCTGATTTGAGAGTTGATATCTTTTCCTTTTTCATCTCATCTAGAACTGGTTACTATATATACTTTGTTTACTTAATGGCCTTGAGCGCCGATACCTATGGATATCTAAATATACCATCCATTTACTATTCTGTCTATTTAATCTCGCAGGATCAGTAGCGTCGAGGTTTATTCGTCAGTCATAAACCTGAAACAAACCTTATCTATTTCCAAGTCTCACCTACCTTACAGCTGATGCGCATATGATCCTTCGGCGCTATCTTGTATGTCTTGCATGAAACTAACCCTTGTTTTGATTGGCATATTGACCGATGAAACCTAATTGCCCTTCAAGCATCAATACGTAAGTCATAAATACTACAAGGACCTATTCGGGCAGGCTCCATGGTTGAGTATACGAGAGACGTGAAGTGCCGAGTTAGGGCTTGGGAGGAATGCCAGGATACTACATTGACATTTGACATGGATGTTTCCAAGGTTTCTTTGAGGCCTCGATGATTTTCCATCATGCAAGGAATACTACGTTCTTTTGCGTTCGAATATATTGAGTTCGATATAAATTTCAGAACAAAGGAGACGTTTCAAGTAGAGAACCAAAACAAATACCTGCAGTTTTGATGTGGCGAGGAACCGTACGAGGGTCAACACAATACAAAGGAGAGAACGTAATGCTATCGTACAGTCTTGGCTTTCACCCAAAATGATAAAACAAAATACCGACCCCGTAACATCCACGGAACCAAACGCAAAGACCTCTCCAACGCTTAGAACGCGTGCAGGAAGTCAGACGCAGACCCAGGATCAAGCTGCAGCACGCCGGCATCTTCATCAACACCCTCCTCTTCCTCGACACCCCCAGTCGAAAAAGAAAGCAAGCCCACATGAACCATATACCCAACGAGAGCAGCCGTCCCCGCCACAGCAGTCGCAATAGACAGCAGCATATCCTTGTTACTAGAATCGGCATACGAAGACAGGACCTGTTTCTCCACCGAGCTAAACGCCGAATCAGCCTCAACCACCTGCTTCAACCGCCTATTCTGGCGCACCTCGCGCAGGAACGGCGTGTTATCAGCCAGCGTGTTGAGGAGGGTAGTCCCGACAGCGGCGACGGAGATGCGCTCCGGCGCACGCCACGGCAGGGCAGCTGGCCCCGTGGGCTGGAGAGCGTTCTGAGCATAGACAGGCGCGTCGCCGAAACAGCGGCTGCGCATGCGCTCCGTGTACGCCGTCAGCAGCGGGGCCTTGATGCGCATTGCGTCGCGCAGCCAGGGGAAGACTACATTCGGGACGAGCGCCAGCGACAGGTAGCCCAGCGCGAAGCAGTCTAGCGAGGAGGGGTTGTTGTTGTCGTCGGCCGGGAGCAGGCAGGTCTTGGTGCGGGCGAGCATGGCTTCGAGCGGCTCGAAGAAGTCGGCTGTTAGGGCTTCTAGTCGGAACTGGTTTGTTTGTGCTGTGCGGCCGAGGAGCTTGGAGACTGTGTCGCGCGGCTGCTGGATCAGATTGCTGGGGATTTGGCCGGATGCTACGGCGGCGGAGTGCTCGCGTTTGCGCTGCTCTTCCATGGCTTGCAGGTCTAGCGAGGAGAGGCCGAGGTGTTCCGTGCGGGTTTTGGCGGCGCCGTGTAGCTTAGGAGGGAGGATCCATTGGTTTGGCCATTGGAGGAGAGCGCCGTAGGCTGGGGATGTGTTGGCGTAGTAGTTCTGGCTGGTTACGTAGAGGTACAGGTCGATGAGGGATTGGCCGCGGGATTCGATGAAGGAGGAGAAGCTGAGGGGAGGGGTTATTGTTAGTATTTTGTGTTTCTCACGTCATTTAGAGGTAGGAGTTGCGTACGCAACGCTATCGGCCCTTTGCACGGTGTCTAGGTTTTGATCCAAGTTCCATGCTCCCTCCGAGTATTGGCGGAGATAGTCGACGATATTGTGGAACCGGCTTACCCAGACAGAGCCATTCTGAAGAGCGGGGAGCTCGCCTATTCGTGAATGATTTGTTAGCTGTCTGATTCCGGTGATGCTTTTTTCTGTTCCGGTCACGTCACTGACCTGTTGGGGACACGGAAGGATCGCTGCTCGCGATCAGCTCCCACGAGTCTTTAGGGAGAACCTCGGCACAGTATGCAATTGCAGCAAGGCATGGTGCGTCAATTGAGGGCAGAGAAAAGGCCGGGCCCCATACATGCAATTGTAGTACCATGGTGGCTTTGCGCTTGGAGAAGAGTGGCCAGCCGCGATTGATTTGGGCCGGCGAATCACGTGTGTTTATCCGTTTGATACAAGATGGCTTCTACTAACTACATGTCGGAATAGAATGTGTTTATTCATGTCAATCGAGCTTGGATTGTTTGTAGACGATGTGATCCTTATGAGATCAAATAAAAATCCCTTACTTTTCTCCACAATGGTCCGTTCGTTTAGCTATAGTACGATGTACAGCTGTATGTACCTCCACGGCCAAATGCCTTCAACGTCCAAGTCAAAATAGGAATAAATAAATAAAAATAAAATACAATAAAGTGTCACGCTAACCTCCAAGCTTCTTCAAATTCAATAAATAAAAGAAACAAGATGTGGCTTGAATTACGAGCTAGGCAACGCCATTCCATTCCAGCAAATGTTTGATAATTAGCTCAGTATCTCGTTTTGGATAGATTGCCAACCTTGGACTGATGCCTGCGATTTCTGACAGCGAATCGGATATATCTTTCACTTTGGCCCCAAAGCATCGTCCGTCCTCGACCCGCTACTCCCGGGCATCCATCTCACTCAGCCGGGTAAAAGGTATCGACGTCAAACTTAACGGGCCTCAGTCGTACGACGCAGGGCATCTAGAACATCAAGAGCCTCAATATCCATATTGACCGCCTCGTGGCACAGCCCAGAGAGCTGAGCATCGGCAATAGCGCCCAATATATCCGTTGTGTATATCGTACCTATTTCCCGCAAGGTTCCGCTCTGCCCAAGCTATGATCTTTGGCCATTTACATCACGAGATTCCAATTCTAAGACTCCCTATCTCCATATCTCCGGTTATCCGATTATATTGATATGGATACCCAGGGATGACCTCATTCGGCGCACGTGGCTATACAAGCCCAGGTGGACCGCCACAGACTTGTCAATCGGTACCTTGGAAGGGTATCAAGGTTAATTTCAGAAGCACAGACACCCCCAAGGGCCCGAGACACGTTGAGTCAAAACTTTATAATCATTAGTTTGATCGAAAATGGAGATTGTCAGGGCGAGCGTTGCGGCCGGAAGCTTACTTTCTCCTAGGTACTTCCCGAATTGTAACGATTGACGTGAAACAGGAAAGGGACGAAGCCAATTTGATACAAATCCATGGATGAGTCGCGGATAACTACGGATATACCAAAAAAGTGTATCGGGTTGAGGGGTAGAAGCGGGGGCAGGCACCTTGGAACACTATCTGCGAGATCCATTGGACACAGATTGTCGGGATTTCTTCAATGACGACAACATGCAACTTTATCGGGAGAGTGATGGGCCAACGGCTAACCAGGATACCAGCACGCCCACAGGCAATCATAGTCTAACGGACATGATAAACACTGACAGCGATCACTGCTCGGATACTACGTATGATTGGCTAGAAGAAACAATCGAAGCATGGAGCATTCGTTGGTCCAGCTACAGTACTGTACTGGAAATAGTAACAATAGACCAACCTCCACTTTGCTATCCTCGTAACAGCACCTGAAATGCAGGGCACGTACCAGATTTGGATGCGCTCGGACGGGGCCAAGCTCGTATCTTCCTTCCTTCTTTCTCCGCTCAGCGGTTTAGCGTTTAATAGTACGAAGTATTACGAGCTAAATATATACACGCTAGGGAAGGTGTCGATGCGTCCTAGTCTGGCGAATATTGAATCTCCGTGTCGAGTTGAATAGTAACGTGTGATTGAACGCTAGGGTTGAGCCGGGTGCAATAGCATGCAATACCCTATATACGGAATATACGATATATATGTACAGGCCATGTAAGCCATGTGGCAATGCATCGTACTCGATCCGGCACATGCGTAAACCATAATGGGAGGCTCGATAAGGATCGCGTCAGATCAATGCTACTTCAGATCTCATGATGGAAGAACGCATGGACATTATGCAGGTCTACTAGATTGGTCTATCGACTAATGAGTCATATTGACGTGTATATTACCTCCTCGTATTGATTTTTGGGTGAAGTATGGTGTATCGATTCGACTACCGCGACACCCGCCTGCGTGAGATCCCTGCTAGCTTCCTTGCTAGTGATTGCTGCGGGATGCTAGCTGATCAGTTGAAACGGGTCAGGTGGGTGTCACCCGCAGTTTCCCATCTCGTTTATGCACGACATATACGAGTGGACCATAAGCAATCTAAGTAGATGCAACGTTATAGATAAAAGACAAATTGCTCTGTTGGGTATACTAAGTCTATGATACATGTCGATTCGGATTGGCCAGATGCAGAAAAGAAAGGAAAATCAGAAAACAGAATTAAAAAGAATTCCAGACAGTCAAGACGAACAGGTCACAACGGCAGACAGGAAAAAGAAAAGAAAAAGACACTGCGCACCCACCCGCGACCAGCGACCAGTGAGCAACCGAGTTGATCCGAGGTACCAAGACAGGAGGGGTTTGGCCAATTAATGCGCAGCGGCTGGGGAGCGGCACTTCTCCGCATCTGCACGTCACAGACGGCCAAAGATCGAATAGCTGAAACGCAAGCCCCGCAGAGGATCGGGGTGTGATCAACAGTGTCGAAACAGTGTCGAGAGTTGAAGTGAGACAAAGAGCAAATAGAAAGGCTATTAATGCACGTCGAGGGGTAGCGCCGGCGCTAGGTCCCATAGCGAGTAAGGTTGCTGAAGAGTGAGAGAACCAAAGAAAAGAGAATTAAAAGTTTGTCCGAGGCCCATTCGAAACAAGTTCTTCACCGCGCGCATGGAGCTGCTGTGGCTCGCGAGGCGTTGAAGTAAAATGTCAAGAGATGTGAATGGACGGTGGAAGAGCGAGCGCTCTTTGTGTTGTCCGTCTCAAACCCCAACTTTAAGCAAGGGCGTCCTTTGTTTGGGCGGGACGTAGTGGAAATTAGGTGTTGAAAGTCCGAATCGAAAACAAAGGATCGCAGGCAAGAGCCGAAACTAGGTCGAAGTCGAGGTCGTGAGATCCATGCGGAGGGTCCAGGTCGTGGGCGGATCTGGTAGGACCAGAATGCGCCAGAGTCATCATGTTCGTTGAGAAAAGGGGACTGTGGACTGTTTATTTCGGCAGCGGAGGCAGAGGGCCCTTAGGAGGAGGACCGGGGCATGGAGGGAACTGAGAAGATCCGATGGAAGGCATTGTGGTTGAAAGTTGAAGGTTGGAAGTTAGGAGGTTGAGGGTTTGAGAGTCGATAGTAGTTCTTCTGACAACAGACTAGAATAGACTGAAGGGCAGGTATAAGTGATCTGTTGTGTGTAGAGTAGACTTTGGATGGAGAGAAGAAGGGGAAGAAAAAAAGATTACCGGAGCAGGACTCTTATAGAAATCGTCTGCCCTTCCCCCAACCTTTCCGGCCAACCACTAATTACAGACTAAATTAGTTCCTAAAATCCCCATCGGACATCCCTGCCATGAACAGGAGGCTGAGTATCCACCTGATCTGACGTAGGGAATTTTATTGTGATTTACTTGCTCGAATTAGCCCGGGTAACGGATGAATAATGCACCCCAAGCGGAAATCCAATGGAAAATTCCCATTTTTTTCTAGAAGCTCTCCACTACTTCTGTGGCTTGTGTTTCCTGTGAACCACTAGTGGAGGAGAGTGGAGGAAAATGAGACATAGTAATCACACATCTATGCCGTGTTACCTCAGTACATCCATAGTACAGATGCAGTCCAGGATAGATGGGCTCACTTATGCAGCTCCCAAATCTATATTCAGGTTTCACAACCCCCCTCTGCGTGTATAGTCAATCATGAAACCACGCGAGATGACAACTGGTAAAAGGGCAATCTCCCGTGGGCCCACCGAGGCTCCATAGAGACGGTTTCTTGATGCGGTGAGATCGACTTTTTTTCCTATTTTCTTTTCTTTTTTGAATATTTCATTTTATTCGCTGTGCAACTGTACAGAGTCCTGCCGTAATTGGAATGTGATAAACGCCAAAGGTCCAAGCACCTGAATCCGGTATGACTCAATAGGAGAGAGCAAGAAGACGTTAGGGCACAACACGTGCCTGTTTGCAGATCCCGAGAGCGAAGGAGCGTTAGCGGGAGAGAAAAAAGCACAGGGGAAAAAAGGAAAATAGAAAAAGCAAAAGAAAAAGAAAATTTTAATCTTTTTTGCTTCCGTCGATTTAGGGTCAAACGGGATGGCCGATTCGTATTGATTACACTAAAAGGGCGTGACAGCCGAGTTCCCAAGATGCTGGGATTGTAGAATAAGGATAAGCCTGCTCATCCGGCCTGAACAACCTGATATGACATATCATACATACTTAGCCTGGTACTTATACGCCAGATAGCAACGACCCGGGTGGTATGGTCTCAGGGGAAGAGAAAAGAAAAAAATAAAATAAAAATAAAATAATCCCAAACAATTCAAAAAATAAAATAAAATAAAAGCAAGAGGCAAAAGCAAAGCAGGCTTGAAATCTCGAATCGAGGACCCATCCTCAACCGTGGTTTCTACCCGTGCTACCAAACAAAGGAAGCCGTGATGAGACAATGCAAGAATAGAAAGAACTCTTTGGGGTAATGCATATCAGTCCCTTAACCTACGGGTTTCGCTTTGACTTCTCCGTATGCACTTCGGCTATTATTACATATTATTATGTGCTTCGTACCCCGTACATATTTCCTTATCGTTTGCTCCTCCCGCTTAGGCCTTCCGGGGCTCTAATGACAATATGTAATACAAATCAAAGCCGTTTTAGGTCGTTTAGCGCATACCATCATCTCCGACGGATTACAGAGCCGATCAGCCTCCGCGTATAACTAGTATTAAGTGTGGCTGATAGTACCGGGATCGTCTCGCTGCAGAGGACTGTGCATTGCACATCATCATTTTGAAGTATGCAGAATAGCGTCGTATATCTGGAGTGAGATCCTTGCACTCCGTATGCAATATATGACCCCAGTCCTTATGGCTATTGGCTACTGGTGAGCATTGCATCGAGAGGGGTTTGTCCAACTTTTCCTCCATCTTCTTAGTGGTTACATGTGCACATCACTGGGCCTTGTGTTTCACGGTAGACGATCTACTTCACCCCTGGTGTGGCGTTCATGGCGTGATTATGATAGGTAGTGGTTACATACTTCTGCTGGATGGATATAGTGTGATATGCACGGAACGTCGAAGTATATATAAGTATAGAATGTACTCCGGACAGACCATTATACAGTACTACTTGAGGAAATTCCCTAGCTTCGGGGTGTTTACAATCTTCCCCGGAAATTACCTAGGCCTAAACATATGTAATGCAATGGTCACCCGTTACATTCCGCCATGTTCCCTGTTTTTGGCCCTTTTGAAACCCCGGCACCTAGCAAATCCAGGCAGAGGGATTATATTACTTATTGCACTCCGTACTCCGTACTTCTGTAGGAAATCCACGCAGATGCACTCCGCCCTATATAGTAAGCCCGTGCTAATCTTGGATTGCTCATAAGCGCTAAATGTAGGCATACGATATCTCACGGTACCACTCGGGATTTGCTCATGAAACCCCGCATAGTTAGTTCAAAGGGGCAGGTCAAAGGAATTACAAATGCTGTGATAACAATTGGACTCCATTCGGAGTGCTCCGTACATGACTCCGGAGCAACAGCATAATCTGACTGGGCCTACCGCGTCCGATGAAAAAAGGTAAAGCAGACGGAGTCCCAAGTGGGGCAAGTGGCAAAGTACATCTGTACCTAGGACTGCTGTATGCGACCACACGGGTGTACCTGAGCTAAGGGTCGGCGAACCAAGAAAGGGGAAAGGAAAAGTGGGAAAAGTGGCAAAAAAGAAAAAAAGGGAAAAAGCACATGGGAGAAAACTCTACCCATGAACTAGCGGTCCGCAGACTTCAATAAACGAGCCCAATTGGGCCAAGTCTGCTCCACTTGGGTTTTCATATCACCGTTCCGCACCGTTGGAAATAAAAGCTGTGGAGTTGCGATTTGGAACTCGGAGAATTATGACGAGTTCAGCTGGCTCCTGGTAAAGAGATCGGAATTTACCCCTGATCGTGCTACGATCGGTTTGAGATATTTCACACGGCCTGTCTATTGGCTGTTGATTTGAAGGCCAAGGCATTTTAAAGAATTGACCTGTCGTTAACTACGCCGATACGCTATAAAATATAGTTCAACCGCAAACCCTTTTCATCCATGTGATTTGTTTTTAATTTCGGTCCTGGAGGCTTATGCCCCGGAACCCAGCACATCGGGATGAGAACGCTACTTCCCCATTGAGAAGGTGTTGGGGTCACGGGACAAGATGGAGACCGGCTGTTTCAAGTCAAGCTCCACTTGAAAATCTTCTAGCCTGCCTTCTGGAAGTTGCGGCCCGAGGTTAAGAGCCCATAGTTACCACATGGGTTCCATATCGGATGGAATCAGAATGTCTCCGAAGAAATTGGAATTTTCCATGCCGTCGTCCGTGTTCTCTGCCGTGTCACGAATACGACCGAGACATGCAAACCGACGGTCATTACGGAGTACGGAGGACGGAGTAGAAAAATCAATATCAAACTATGTCTCATGGCATGCAGATCATCGAGATGTCACTAGGTGCATGCACCCGGGTCTCGTGATTGTCATTTCCATCACAGCGGCTCTGTCTGCCGGCACCGTGCCTGAAGAAGTCATCTGGGGAGTATGACAGCCCGCGACTTGCGTGACCTGCCTGATCTTCGGACACCCACCTGCCCATCATAATTACACAGTGCAGTTCCTTTTGCGGTAGCAAGGTATGGGCTCTCATCAGTGACACCTAGTCTTGTAGATCAAGGAGTCGACATACCGCGCGACATGGGTCCTTGAACCCATGATTTGACAGGATGAAACAAAGTCTCCGTTTGCAACATGGACAAATTGAAGCATAATTTTGTGACGTTTGTAGGAAGTTGGCATAATACATCACTAATTTTATTCTGTGCTTGACAGTGCTGGCGGTGTCACAATGCCCTTTGCGACTGATCATCCCACCACGGCTGCCCACAAACGCTGGCGATCTAGCTTAGATCAATCGTCGTCAACCGACGCCTGGGCTTGGGTTGAAATCCATTCTTCCATCAAAGGCCGGTTTGACTCAGATACCACTGCACTTGGTCTGGTTTTGTCGCCCTTGCGGGTGATCAACAGACATAATACCCATCCATGGATAATGAAGCTCTCATAATGCGTGCTGAAACCGAGCTTCTTTTCGTCACTGCCAGTCGTGTCTCTGAGCGGCACCTGGTCTGTCCTAGTTCTCCGACTTCTCTTGCTCGACCGACGTCCATTCCCTGGGGCAACTTCATCCGCAGACTCGGGAATATTATGTAATTCGAGATCGGGTTCACTGTCACTCTCGATCATAATTTCGTCATCTGATTTGACCGGGTTGGCAGCTGTATCGCCCGAGACATGGTCTGGTTTCACCTCCATTTGCACATCTTGATCCTGATTATCCTTCCCGTGGAATGTCTTGCTGCGCGTGAGGAGCGAATGGCGGGTGCGGGATTCGCGAAGGAAGATGGCCACTTCGAAGTCATCTAGGTAATGTAAGGTACTTGATTCGTTATCCAAGAAACATAGAGTGATCTATACCTTCTATAATGACATCCTTGACTGGCTTGCCCTTCTTGCGCAATAACAACCGCTCATTCTCTTCACGCAGCTTCGGAAGGACCGATGGTCGAACGGCAGCGATGACGCGCGGGAGGGCAGGATCGCGAGAGTCCAAGAGCCATCGTGAATCAGGCGGGTATTCCAGATAAATGCGACATTCCAGTACCGAGTATTTGCTGATGCGGAGGTATCGCCGAATAGGAGCCATGTTCGAATGTGCTGCGCAAGGGCGCGGTCGAGTTCCCTATGACCTCAAGACCATTGCCAAGCGCTTTTGCCGCCAACCTCTGATTGGCGATCGAGACGCGTGCAAGGGGTTGAAAGGACTTTGCCTCAAGGGGGCTGTCAACCACGTTCCTTCAAAACCTTCGAATCATTCCAGTCTTCCTATCCTATTCCATCCAGGACGAAAAGATGGAACAAAGACCGCGGAACACAGGAAAGACCTCAATTCCTGTACACGTGACTGATCACCGCGACCGCAATCGGATATCAACCCCCAAGGTCCTCAACACGCTAGTCTTAGGTACCGGGTACTTTCGGATACACCCAAAATTGTATGGGTTCTTAAGTACCTGGTACCGGTCCGATGGAGTAGTAAAAATCAATCCTTGACGTCTTCGCACTCCCAAGGTCCCCATGGGTCCCCTCCAGTGCTACTTGGTGATTAATATAATCAAGATCCCGCAAATTCTGATTCGGTCTTGATTTTGTCTCTCATTGAAGGAACTCGTTGATTTATTATCTATACGGCTAGATTTTCCAAAAGAAAGCCTCTATTTCGTTCTCGATATCTTCCGTTCAATCAGTATCATAGTCTGCATTGTCAGGGTCCCCTGGTAATTGCATGCATGGTTAGTGGATCAACGACTCATCTCGCCTACCATCGAGGACCTTGGGGATTGCAGTCAACTAGCCTCGCACATTCTCCCCTCCTCAACTAGATCACAAATTCTTCTCTTCTCGATTGGACGACTTGCACCGATCGTGTATTCTGTGCACTTCCATTGGTTCCTATACACATTCTTCTCGTCCCACCTCTACACTTCTCCATACTCCTCGTGTCACCAATAAATCGAAATGGAATCTTTCTCCACTCTCATCAAGCGTGAGGACGCTTGTGATTCCGGGAATGAGTTCGATGGCCGCATGGGCCTGCGGATCTCCTCCGTCTTTGTGATTATGGCTGGGTCCATGTTCGGTGCCTTGTTCCCGGTCTTCGCCCGTCGCTTTAGCAAGAACGGTGGATTTCCCAAATGGGCCTTCTTTATCGCCAAATACTTCGGATCCGGTGTGATCATTGCCACTGCTTTCATTCACCTCTTGGGTCCGGCGGAGGAGGCTCTGAAAAATGAGTGCTTGACCGGTCCAATTACTGAATACAGCTGGGTGGAGGGTATCATCCTCATGACCATTGTTGTTCTATTCTTTGTGGAGCTGATGGTTATGCGTTTCTCGCACTTTGGTCAAGGCCATGTGCACGACGAGGAGGGTAATACCCACACCCAACTTGATGATCACTCTGTTATCAACGAAACCAACGAGCCGAAGACTCACATGCCAGGGGAGGATCACCTTGGTCATACCCTTGAGCATCACGATAACAACAGCGACTCTGAAAATGACATCCAAGCGGTTGAGGATTATGCCGCTCAGCTTACTTCGATCTTCATCCTGGAGTTCGGCATCATCTTCCACTCTGTCTTCATTGGTCTCACTCTTGCAGTGTCTGGCGCCGAGTTCATCACCCTATACATCGTGCTTGTCTTCCATCAAACCTTCGAAGGACTTGGTCTTGGTGCTCGTCTCGCTACAGTTCCTTGGCCCAAATCCAAGCGCAATACTCCGTACTTCCTTGGCATTGGCTTCGGAATCTCGACTCCAATTGCCATTGCCATTGGTTTGGGTGTTCGAAACAGCTACCCGCCTACTGGACGAACCACACTCATCGTCAACGGTATCTTTGACTCTATCTCCGCTGGCATTCTTATCTATACTGCCCTCGTTGAGCTTATGGCACATGAGTTCATGTTCAGCCCCTCCATGCGCCAGGCTCCGCTGCGCGACGTGCTGATTGCCTTCTTCCTTCTTTGTGCTGGAGCTGCCCTCATGGCGCTGCTGGGCAAATGGGCATAGAGGTATCTCTGCTTCCATGTGATGAGAAAAGTCATGGGGATATTCTTTTCTCCTAATAATGTGTCATGTCTTTGCTTTTTCTTTGCCAATTTTTTTTTATTGTGGTCAGATATGAGATATTGTCTGCATCTGGGCTATCCACGCGATCTCGGGCAGTTTTAGCCATGCACCTATCCGGCGTTAATTGAGCGAATTTATTACCTTAAGCCGATGAATAATAATTCTATTAGAGCCATCTAGGAACAGTCAAGCAGTAGACACGTGCTTATCCGAGGTATACCAAGCCCGACCCTGAAGCGAACCGTGGTTAAGCCATTAGCTTAAATTTATGCCAATCGGAAGACGCCTCAAAAGACCCTTAACATACGCTTAACCATTTCCACCATAGGGCTGCTTCCTGACTGGGGTTCCCCGCTTCAACTCGTACAGCAGGTGGAAAATGGGTTAAAGAGGAGAGAAATACTAGGGGTGCGTGACACCCTTTGTTCCCTCTTTCTTTTTGAAAGGGCCACAGTCCTAACCTTTCCAACCTCCCATCTCCAAGGCTGTCGAAATGGCTTCGACACGCGACTTGACCGCGCTCCCTAAGGCTGCGACTCAAGACACTATCCACCAAGTTGACCCTGCTCCTTCATCGGGTATGTCGTTGAAGCAACAGAGTCTGTCAGACCTCTTCACTATTGTAAGTACTTCATTCCAGCCTTTCCATGCCAGATTTCCTCTTGCTTTCCCCGCACTCGCGGCTCAAGTTAGCCAATGACAGACTGACCAAGTGGATATTATTCAATAGTTTGCAAGCGGCTTCGCTCTGATCAGCGATGGATACCAAAACAATTTGATGTGGGTCGAGTGATTGCCCCCATGCACCACTGTGTCTAACCAGGAATATCTCATAGGACTATGACCAATGTCCTTCTCAAAAAGGAATATCCTAAGGAGTACACTACCACTGTCAGCACGCGCGTTTCGAATGCTCTACTCGTTGGCGAGGTCATTGGGCAGGTTGTTATCGGGTACGAACAAAACAATGCTGATTAGGGCTGTGGACGGGTTCTGATGACTGACTCTATACCAGACTGACATGCGACTATCTCGGCCGTAAGACCGCTATCGTCTTCACAACACTCATGATCGTCATCGGAGGTATTCTCGCCACGGCCTCGCATGGCGTTACCATCGATGGTATGTTCTGGATGATGACAGTTGCCCGTGGTGTTGTCGGATTCGGTAAGTAAAACCTCAAGATACTCCCCTTGCTTGTATATTTCAAATACATCATTCCGAGTTATTTACTCTACTAATTATCCTCAGGCGCCGGTGGCGAGTATCCGGCCTCTTCGACTTCCGCCTCGGAAGCAGCAAACGATCTAACCCCGAAGCACCGTGGCCCAGCGTTCATCATGGTAACCAACTTTCCTCTGTCATTTGGGGGTCCTTTCGCAGTGTCAATCTTCTTGATCGTACTCTCGGCCTGCCAGCAGTCCCACTACAGCACCGTGTGGCGGGTGTGCTTCGGCATAGGATGCATCTGGCCGCTGTCGGTGTTTTATTTCCGGATCCGCATGCTGAACTCCGTGCTTTACCGACGCGGAGCGATCAAGAAGCACGTACCCTACATGCTCGTGCTACGGTATTACTGGAAAGCATTGATTGGGACTTGCGGTGCTTGGTTCCTCTACGGTAAGAGAGCCCCCAGTACTTACAGACGTGTAGAAACTAACATATATAGACTTCGTTACTTTCCCCAACGGCGTCTTCTCCGGTACAATCATCTCCTCAGTTGTGCACGACGGCACAATCCTGCAAACAGGCGAATGGCAGCTCCTCCTCGGCGCGATCGCCCTGCCGGGCGTCTTCCTCGGGGCCATTCTCTGCGACCGCCTTGGCCGCAAGCCCATCATGATGATTGGCTTCAGCGGATACCTGATCTTTGGCCTGATTATCGGCTGCGCTTACGAACGCGTTACTAAGATCGTGCCTCTCTTCGTCGTCTTCTATGGACTGATGCAGAGCTCGGGCAATTTCGGTCCGGGCAATATGCTCGGTCTGATTTCTTCCGAGTCGTATGCTACCGGTGTGCGAGGGACTTGTTATGGGCTCTCTGCGGCTATTGGGAAAGCAGGCGCTGCTATCGGTACGCAAGCGTTTCAGCCTATAAAGAATCATCTAGGGAACAAGTGGACTTTCATTATTGCTGCTATTTGTGGCGTTGTTGGGATCTTAGTGACTTTCTTCTTTGTACCTGATTTGACGGGCGAGGATTTGAGGGTGCGTGATGAGAAGTTCCGTGCTTATCTCGTTGCTAACGGCTGGGATGGCGATATGGGCGAGGACGATTTGCAGGCGGCTGCTGACCAGGTCATGGACCCGGGTCTTCGTGATGATAAATTCGTGGGCCAGACGGTGAGGGGTTAGAATGGCGGTGCACAGCAATCGTCGGGGACGTCCAAAGGTCAGGAATGGGGATATTATGATATTCCCATATGACTTCCAAACCCAGTCGCCTATATCTCAATTGTTTAGGTAGAACCACTGTGGGATATCCGCATATTTGTAGTCAATGATAACACAATATCTTCAATCCCGAAGTACGTAGTCACAGCCACCTAGCTATATATCTAGTCCGTAATGTAAACCAATTGGTCTTGCGAGTTTCCTCTCTCGTCTAGTCCAAAGAGACCTAACCGCAACCATACATGTAAGCTTAAAGCACAGACCAACGCTAAACCTCGGTCCAGTCTCCGCCATCTGTCCACATCTCTCCAATTCCCCTCTCCCCAAACCACCCCATAAACACACAATGCGTCTCACCTCCATCCTCGTCGCAGCCCTCGGCTCCCTCGCAGCTGCCGCCGAGCTCGGCATCGAAGTAACCCACGCTGTCGAGTGCACCCGCAAGACCGCCAACGGCGACTCCGTTGCCATGCACTACCGCGGCACCCTACAATCCGACGGATCTGAGTTCGATTCCAGCTACAATCGCAAATCGCCTTTGACCTTCAAGCTGGGTACCGGTCGTGTCATCAAGGGGTGAGTTAGAAGCTGCCCGGGGCTGTTTGTGGATGTCAATCGTGCAATTGCCTACAAACATCCTGCTTATTATCGGTCATTCGCGTGGAAGCTAATTCGTGTGTTCGTTGTATACAGATGGGACCAGGGCTTGTTGGATATGTGCATTGGCGAGAAGCGCACGCTGACTATCCCGCCCGAGTTCGGCTACGGCGACCGCGGTGTCGGGCCGATTCCCGGCGGTGCGACCTTGGTGTTTGAGACCGAGTTGGTCGGTATTGATGGAGTGAAGAAGGATGAGCTTTGAGTGTGCGGTGCTTGATACCTACGTATGTGAATATCTGGGAGGGATGGGCCATCATATTCGGCTAAGAACAAATATACCTTTTTGCATGCGATTTATTCTATGATATAGCTGAAGGGTATCTCATTTATGTGGGGTAAGATGTACACTGTATACAAACCGGCTGAACAAGTACAGCGAAGTAAAACAACAATAACAAAGTAGACCATGTATCAGTCCATCGCGTCCAGAGTATCTTCGGTTTGGATATCATGCTCGGAAACCAGAATTCCGACCAGACACTCCCCAAGGATTCCCTCCCAGTTGACCCACGGGTGGATCTCCTGGAACAGCTGTGCAGAGTCCTTCCCCGCCCCTCGAAGGAGTTCACCCTTCCCACCTGGGTGGTAAGGGGCGTAGGGCGAGATATTGTACACCTTTCCATGGTACGAGGTCCAGGCATCACGACCCTTACGTCCGTTCTGCTCCTTCAGCATCGACGGTGTGACCCGCAAGAGCCCTAGGGGAAGGCCTTCGCCGCGGAGCTTGTTCTTGGGGTTCGCTGCTAGCGCTGCCCAGTCAAGAGGCGAGAATCCCGGCTGCAGAACCACTTTGCGCGATGACGACTTTTTCAGGGACACTTGTGTCGGGGCTAGGGTGCTGCTGCTCAGACGGTTGTCGCTCCTCGGTGCGCCTAGGCCGCGCTGGGAGGCGGCTGCTGATGGTGGTGGGCCAAGGGAGTTGCCGCTGAGCCGTGGTGGTTGGAGTGTGCTTGTGGGGGCAAGGCGGTTCGCTTGGGTTACTGGTCGGGGCCGTGGTACTGGGGGAGGAGGCATTAGGGAAGAAGCGCCGGTTGTTGTTGCCTTCGGGGGTATAGATGATGGTTGTGGTTTTGGAGGGGGTGCGAGGGATGGCTGCGGTGGCGGTTTGAACTGTGGCAGTTCATGGTTCGTCGAAGACCGTTCCTCTGCTGTTCCATTCACGGTTTGTGAAATGGACGGCATCGCGGCAGGTTGCGGTGTCTCGCTCTCGCCGCTGTCTAGGCTGAATGTGGGGACCGCAAGGACGGGAAGTGGTACGCTCGAAGCCGAAGCCTTGGGTGTGCTCTGGGAATCCTCCTCCTCTGTCTCTATTGATGGCGTCGAGGCCCGTGGACCATGCTTACGCTGCACAGGCTCGCTTGCGGTGGCAGCAACCGACGCGTCGGATTTGGGTTCCGGAGAGGCAAAAGAACGAGGTTCGGCCCAGCTGCGAGGAGGGTAGCGGTAGAGAAAGTAGCCGGTTGTTGCGATAAGCACACCTATACCTACCCAACCCATGCCGACTAAATAGGAAGGCAGTGAAAGTGAGAAGAGTAGTCCAGAACGTTGTCCCTGATTAGAATCACGATCTTGCAGATTCGCCGAGAAAACTGGTCCGTGCGCTATAATTAGAAGTATGAGCACTCTAGTCATGCTTAATAGAAGCTTAAATACTATTGGTAAAGTGATATCTCAATAATGTTGGTAATGAATTAGACTAATCATATTGAGATATTCAGAAGAAAAAAATGTATTTCCTATGCTGTCTAGCCCCAGGCGCCGAGAAAAAGAATCATTGTCGGCAGTCAAGTATCAGATATTGCTAGAAATATCTATCTGGGGAAGGAATGGACTCCGGGGAAGCCATTGAAAGCCACCAATTGGATATGGGTGGTGAATAAAACAGCAGGCGAAGAAAGAAGGTGTTTATGATGTCAGTGCACCATCATTTATATATATCGCGATGGTATGTCCTTGCGAGCGATGGATTCTGTATGCCAATTGCGCAAGCATGGTTGTGGCTCACAAAGCTCTGAGGGACCAGATGTTCCGGAAATCAATTTCTACCTCAAACACAGTCACACTTCTTGATGCCGGGGCTGGTCAAGTGAGTGTCAAGGCGCATGGCCCTCGTACAGTTATCGTACTTATCAATAATCAAATGGCAGTCCCAGGGTGGTAGGAAGCATCAAGAGGATCGGTGCACAGTGATTTTTCCCAATCGTTTTCCTTCGGAGATGAAGGACGAAGTTGCATTCTTCGCAATCTATGATGGACAGTGAGGAAAGCCTCGAAATGCCTCCTTTACACTAGTCTCGAACTGACAATATACCCAGTGGTTCTGGATTGGTTTCGGATCATGCTAATGGCAGTCTGCACCACCTGCTCGGGCGGCACCCGGAGTTCAAACGGGGCAACTGGCCAGCGGCCATCAAAGCAGCACTGGCGGAAGAAGACAGCATTATGTTGGATAAACTTAAGCATGAATCTTTCGAGCCTGCCATTTCAGGGTCGACAGTGGCATTATGTTGCATTAATCTCACCAAAGGCGAGCTGGTCGTCTCCAATCTGGGCGACTCGCATGTTATCCTGGCCGAGCGGGACCGGAAAACAGAGCATCCGTATCACATCGTACGCATTGTCATTGATTTGGGGTGGCTTGAGCGTGGATGCTAACAGCTACATCCTAGCGACGTCTTACGAAGGCCCACAAGCCCTCAGATCCCAGCGAAAAGACCCGAATTGAGAAGGCAGGCGGGATAGTCAGTGACCGCAGCAGTACAGAGCGTCTTGGTGGGTTAAGAAAAAGAACGGGCCTCCAAATTGAATCCTAACTCATCAGAGACAGGTTCCTTGAACATGTCTCGAGCACTAGGCGACCTGCAGTACAAGAATCCGGTGAATAATACCTTTACGGACAACTCCGTGCTGGACCCCGCCGCGTCGGCTAGTAGCAGCCGATTGGAGTCTCGGGGCAACTTCCTATCCAATGACCCCTACATATCGCGGCGGACACTGAACCCAGACCGCCGTTACCTGCTGTTAGTGGTGTCCGACGGAGTTACTGATCGATTGGACGACACGAGCCTGGTTCAGCACGTGATGAAGTTATCGATGCGGGGAAAACGAGCGAATGAGATTGCGCAAGAAATCGCCACCGGTAGTGCTAACAAGCCTCGCAGTGACAATGCAACGTTTATTGTAGCGATGCTGGATGGCAAGGAGTCGTGAAATGTAGATTATTATATCAATACTACACGATATACTCCGTACTTATAGTCCTAGAGCAGTTAGCCACGTTAGGCGAAGTTCCACTCGGAAAATGTTATGCAGCCGTGCCACTCACAGCCTACCAACGGTTCGCGCCTTGCCCGATGAGGAAGGTGGTTTGGACTATTTTGGAATTTTGGAATATTATTCTTTCGACTCTTCGAACTATTTCTTCTTTTCGATTGTTGCTCCGAGACGAGTGGAAAGAATAAAAAAAGAAAAAGAAATGTATACCAATCAATCGTGGCGTATTTACACGGAGAACCCTTACGGAGTAGAACCTACGAACTCGAGGGAAAACTTGGCTTCTCCGCGCCTTCCAAGGGTCCTGTACTTTCGTCCCATTAAATGGTGCAATTTGAATTTTATATGGTATAAACTGAATCTAGAACCGCACTGCATATGCACCCTGGTACTTCGTATAAAACGCTACAATCGGATCCTCCGTAACCTCCCCCGCCTTGCAAGGATGCCTGCTTATCGCTTACTGTCGGTCTGCCCTGCTTTATCCAACCAGACCTCGGGATCCTTCGTACACCAATGGAGCTACCGTTGAAAGTAGAGGCTCCGACCCGGCGGGCAGGACCAATCTGTTGGAAACCTGTCAAACTACTTTAGGCAGGCGACTTGTAGTCTCGGGGTGGAGCTGGCAAAAAGAAGCATAAGATCCGGTTGTAGCCACCTTCCAGAACGGTCAATCCTCAAGAGGATCTCCCGAGCTCGTTAGATACAAATCGCCCGTCTATTCCACGGGTTTTTCTTCTTCCCCTTCAAGTCCTATTTTTCCATATTCCGTGATTGCGTTCAGAACTATCTTTCCATATATTGGATCTCTTTGATCCTGACAGGGCACCCTCAAACATCCGACATGGCGCCAAAAGAATGGAGCAACTTCCATGTGGGAAGAGAATGTGGCCACCTCAAGTGGTCTCGTCGAAACGTCCCCAAGTTCAACATCTCCTCCGGTGAGACTGTCTCTTTCGATGCCATCGACAGTAGCAATGGCCAACTCAACACATCATCCGAGGCCTCAGCCATCAAGACGTTGGACCTCGGCCTGGCCAATCCTGTCTTCGGTCCGATCTATGTGAACGACGCCCAACCCGGCGATGTCCTCAAAGTGGAAGTCCTGGACCTTCAGGTTGCTGACTGGGGCTGGTCCGCCATCATCCCGGGCTTCGGTCTGCTGGCAGACGAATTCCCAGAGCCAGAGATCAAGATCTGGGAGCTGAACCGCGAAGCAGGCTTCGCCCAATTCAAACACATGCGGATTCCCCTACGTCCTTTCCTCGGATGCATGGGTCTCGCCCCGGCCAACGACGAAGAACTCTCGACCGTGCCGCCCACAAACGCCGGCGGAAACATGGACTGCCGAGAGCTCAGCGTCGGCTCTACCGTCTTCCTCCCCGTCCAAACCACCGGCGCCCTCTTCAGCTGCGGTGACGGTCACGCTGCGCAGGGCCACGGCGAGGTCTGCGGAACCGCCATCGAAACCTCGATTCGCGCCACCCTCCGCTTCGAACTACTCAAGAACCAACCCTGGATGACTGCTCCCCAGTTCCAGACTCCCCCCCGCGCCCAGATACCCAATCCTCTTCCCGACCTTGGAACCTATGGTGCTCTCGGTATTGCTCCTGACCTGTACGAGGCTACCAGAAGTGCTGTTCGGAGTCTTATACAATGGTTGGTGCAGACTAAGGGTCTCACTCGCAGCGAGGCATACATTCTTGCTAGTGTTGCTGGTGACTTGCATATTGCTGAAGTGGTTAACGTGCCCAACTTTGAAGTGGCCATGACCCTGCCCTTGGGTATCTTTTCTTGATCTTTTTCGTTTTTCGAAGTCCTTGATTGATTTCAAGACACATGCTGGCGTGATACCCACTTGAGAATATTGATTGTTTTGTTGTGATTTGATTTCCATTGGGCATATACCGGTGTGATTGGGGTGATGTATTTGCATGATTCATAGCGTTATTCAAGCGAGCATTATATTCTGAATACAGAGTCTTCTTTTAATCGAGAAATCTATACCTATTTAATCCGTATGTAACATTTCATCGCGTAATTTCTTTTCTCTATACTGGGCCTCTTGGCTCAAAGGGCTTAATGCTAGAATATCTATTGAATAAACTGCTTGTGTCCAGTGGAATTGGAGTCCTAGAAACTGCAACCATGTCCACCAGAAAGGAAATATTCCGCTTGAACCGGGAACAAGCCTTGATACTAAACCACCAGGATGTGGATACTGCTTCTTAGGCGTCGTGTACTCTGTCGTGACGGTTGTCTCAGAATATTAAACCAGTGGAGTCCGGACATGTGTGGATAACCATAATTGGCCTGTGCGTCATCTACATTGTCTGTCATGTCGGCTGTTAGACATTCTGGATGCTAAGCTTTGCGTGCTCTTCCAAGTCTTCCAAGTGTTTGTCCGACACTAGCTCATAATGGCAATAACTCCGTGGGATATTCGATTCATTTCATCACGGATCTCAGGGGAAGCACAGATAGAAATCAGACAACCCGCCTACGTACCGGGTATCCTCTGCAACTTGACTTTCTCTTACCTTGTCGACAGACATGACGTAGCAACACCTAAGCTTCTTATATTTATCCACGCCTCGCCGGTAACACACCGGAAATATTGAAGTCACATAGGAAAGACCTATCGGGGTTCAATATTTAGAACTAGGGAGATAAGGTTCTGCAATCGACAGGTCTTGATCGAGAAATACCATAGTTAGAAGTTTAACTAGAGTCGTGCATGAGATGGAGACCCCTAGGGCCTAGGCAAATAAGAATTATGCTCAAGTGATAAGCGAAGGGTCAAACACTAAAACGAAAATGGAAGCGAAGCCAGCAGAACACTTTATGGGACCTGCCTTTTCTGGACTAATGGCCGCGTTTACACATCATCCATTCCAAGACCCTCTCTTCCCTACTGGGCAGTTTGGAAACAACCACGACGGCAGCGCACTCCCGAACTTCGCCACATCTCATGGGCCGTGCGTCCTTGCAATGGTCAGGCATGTCCCGCGTTGCTGGAGCGCTTGTATCAGATAGGCAGGTCGGGATCCGGCACGGCGGGAGACATCGGGCCCACTGCTGGAGACTGAATCAAAATATCACCAACAGAAGACGGGAAGGGGCTTGGTGGACGAGTCATGCGATGATATATCCGAGGTACGGGGAATATATCTCAGGTCTTTGTACGAAGTACAAAAGTACCAAATTCCACTTGGTTAGAGTTTTGCGTCTTGGTCAAATGCCAGTGTGGAAATGTATTATTAGTTACATAATGGCCAGATGGCTGAAGCCAGGTATCATCCTATGTGTCAATCTGGTGGAATTGCGTATCCCGTGCTGTTCTTAGTGGCACTTGGATTCGTTTGTGTGCCGAATGAGTGAATTTGAGTAATTTCATAGTGGAGTTAGGTACGGAGTAGAGGCAGTCTAGACTAAAAGGCTGGTCAAAGTATAGCCCTACTATTCATGTTCTTTTGTATCAATAAGGATTCTCGTTAGCATGGAGCTTAACGTTTGGAAGTGAACGCTAAAAACTCATGTTGATTCTTCCTCCTACGTTGTATACTGAAAACAAAGCACAAATTGCTACTCAAGAGCAGCGATGTCTTCGGGGCTTGCGGTCTCACAATTATCCCTCAATACCATCTGATACCTTGATTATCAAAACAGGTAGCAAGTTCCAATTCCATCAATTCTCCAAACAGTCGACTCCCTCGATGTAGAGCGGAAGTGTCACATGACGTCGCGTTTTCTCGCGTCGCCTCACGAGCACCCGATTACGGCCAAACACCCCACATGTCATGGATCCGATTTTAGATGGCTTGAATCATGCCCAGCGGGAAGCTGTCACTTCATCTGGCTCAATCCTGCAAGTGCTCGCACCACCGGGCTCGGGTAAGACAAAAACATTGACCGCACGCGTCGCGTATCTCCTCTTGCATCATGGATACCAACCGCAAGATGTCATATGCTGCACATTCACCATCAAGGCCAGCCGTGAGATGCGGGAGCGGCTTGCAAAACTCATTGGAGAAAAACTGGAATCCCGCTTGATTCTCGGTACTTTTCATTCCATCTGTCGCCGCTACTTGGTCAAGTACGGATACTTGATCGGCCTGCGGAAGGGGTTTGGCATTGCGGATTCGGACGATACCCGCGCAATTATCAGAGTATGGTTAGCACTTTTGTATGAAATCAGTTTGTTTTCATTATCTAATTGCGACTGCAGAGAACCATTAAACGACTGAAGTCTAGCATTGAAGTCAAGGCGGCGCAAGGACGAATTTCTCGACATAAAGCGCATGGACTCAGTCCCGATGCCCTGGCTGACAGAGCCAAAGCAGAGGAGTTGGAGCTTGTTGAAATCTATCGTGACTACGAATCGGCATTGGCCGCTTCTAATCTCTTAGATTATGATGACCTCCTTCTACGATGTGGAGATCTGCTCCGAGAGCACCCACAATGTGTCTCAAATGTGCAGGCCGTCTTGGTGGATGAGTTTCAGGACACCAACATCATACAATATGAGCTGATGAACCTCTTCGCATCTAAGAACCGACGGATCACCATCGTCGGAGACCCGGATCAAAGCATCTACGGGTTTCGTTCTGCGGAAATCCAGAATCTCAAGCGGATGCAGAACAGATATTCAAACACGACGGTTGTACTCTTGGAAAACAATTACCGCTCTGCGGGTTCGATCTTGAATGCAGCCCAAGAAGTGATTGAGCAGGATACGAGCCGGCCTGCAAAGGCATTGCTAGCTACGCACTCTTTCGGAACCTTGCCCGTGCTGAGAAGACTCCCAAATCCCAACGCGGAGGCGCAGTGGATGGTACTTGAGATCAAGCGATGTGCAGCGATGACCGGCGGTCTGCTGCGCATGTCTGACTTTGCTGTCTTGCTTCGGTCGGCCTCGCTGTCTACACAAATTGAAACAGCCTTTGGAAGAGCGGGTATACCGTACAAGATGGTTGGAGGCAGAAAATTCTTTGACCGAACTGAAGTCAAGATTCTTCTCAATTATATGAGGGTGGTGAGCCATACGGGACATTCGGACGCGTTGATGAATATTGTGAACGTTCCGCCACGAAGGATTGGCGATGAGACAATCAAGCAATTGACTAGCGGTGCGGAGAAGGCCAAAATTCCTCTGTGGGACTTCATCAAGGATGTCATCCAAGGGCGCCGTTCGACTGAGAAGAAATTGCAAAAAGCCGCAGAGCAAGGGCTTTGCGTTCTAATCAATCTGATTGAAGCCTCTAGACAGAAGTTGCAAGAGTGTGAGGATGCATCCGCTCCACGTGTTCTGATTGAGTTCATTGCTGAACGCCTTTCATTCCAAGAGTATCTCATCAGAGCATATCCCCTGGACGAAGACAGTCGCTGGGCGAATGTTAAGGAATTGATGCATCAAGCCAGTGAAGTCGCAGCATTTGAAGAGGAGGAGGTTGATAAAGAAATGGATCTCCCTGAAATCGAAGGGCTGCAGCAACAGCAGTTACATTCTGGCGAGGAGGCTCTCACTCGGTTCCTGGCGAATGTCGCCTTGGCTACAGAGATTACAACGAAAGAAGAAACTAAAGAGGGAGACCGACCGCAGGAGAAAGTCACTATTTCAACTATCCACGCTGCCAAGGGCCTGGAGTGGCCAGTCGTATTTGTTCCCGCAGTGTACAACGGGAGCATTCCCCACTCGCGTGCGGAGGTGATAGAAGAAGAGAGACGATTGTTGTACGTCGCGATGACAAGAGCCCAGGCCCTGTTATATCTAAGTGTTCCGATTCGACAACCGCGGTTAGGAGAAGGAGAAGATGGTACCACCACTTTGACGCCATTCCTTCCTCCCAAGTTAACCAAATCACGCTTTCGGTCAACGGGGCCGTCTCTTCATGAGAAGGTGGTGTACGCAATTGCCGATATTCTGCGTCGCCCACGGCCATCTTTAGACGACATTTACAAGGGGCTCGCGTTTCTTCCATCGACGCTGGACGACCGATGGACACCCGAGGGCGAGGTGGACCGCAGCAAATTCGATGACACATCTACGTCTCACGACGCCTCTGGCGAGCCCAATCCAAAGCGTCGGCGGTCAGACATGAACCAGGGGCCAAAATCGACCACCTACATCTCATCGACCGGGTATACCATGAACAACTCGACAGGGTTTACGATTCCTCCAACTGGTCTATCGGGTTTTACGTCTGCCCGGGATTACATAGCGGCCAACCCCAGACCCCCGGCGGAGTCAGCCTCAAAGGCTTCAGCAGATGCAGATGCAGCTGGGGCAAACAGACCGAAGCCGCTCAGCAGCGCAAGCCGTAAAGACGGACTCACACAGGCAAGCATATCCAACTTTTTTGGGGGCCCAGGGTCCTTCCAGAAGAGGGAACCAGCTCTGTCTCGCTATTCACAGCCACCACCACCGCAGAACCAACGCTCAGGGGCTAGAAGCATCGTCCCATCTACTCTCTCCTCTCACCGCGTTCAGCCACGACCACTCATTCCAACACGGCCGACCCTGGAGCCTACGGACCCCAATGGTTACACGTGGCTGGCAACTCCATCAAAACCAACAACCCTGAAACCTGCCAGGATGTCAAAGACGCAGGAACAGGGCGGCAATGGTACATCCGCAGGCAGAACAGCCGGGGCAGACGAGGTGAAACCCGAGAGCTCCACCCGCGGGTTCCAGCCGGTGTCGACTTTCCACAGCACGACCATGTCAATGATTCAACAAGCACCGCGACGGACGTTGGGAATTCGGCGGAGCATGAACGGGTGGCAAGACCGGATGAAGCGCGAGGGCGGTGGACAGGCGAGCTAACACGATTTACAATTTCAGGGGAGGCTGGTCTAGAATCCTGACGGGAATGGGTTATGTTTGTCCACGGGACCAGGTCAGAAGGGGTCAGGCAATCCACACGCTTCGCAAGCTCATTGCCGGTTCAGGCGTTGCTAGGGAAGCCCTCCCGGGGTATACTTAGCTTGGAAAGTGATTGACCAGGAAAGGGTTGACTCCAGGGCCAGAATCTCGGTCTAGATGGAATGACGCACATCCGTGCACTACCAACGAGACTATGACTTGTTTATGCATTGCTCTATAGGGAGATGTGTACGTACCTAAGTTTCATAATTAATATTTTCCCCATGGGATGACCCCTGTATGAACCGGGGCGGGCAGATCTTCCGATGCAGCCTAATACAGATTAGGCAGGCTTCTGACTATTATTGACGAGGAGAAGAGTGTCGATTTGAATCATAATTGAGACGTAAGATTCTGGACCATAGTGGAGTGCCAATTGCGGTGAAAGAATGAATAGTGAGCCAGTAGTATGCCGTACAACAGAGGAACTCTCCTATATACACGCACTCTGTACAGCCGCCATTGACGCATCCTAGCGGTGTGGGAAGCGAGGAATCCCTTCAACGTATTCAGTTATTCAGTTATTTACTATTTTCGTACACGACCAGTCCGATTCTGTAAATAGTACAAGAATGGCTGACTCATCATTATTGGAAATATTACCGGGACAAAGCCCTAGTCACTTCTCCCCTTCATCACTGGCTGCCCTACTTTCGATCGACCCTCCAGGCCAATCAATGCTTCGATCGTGGCAGCCATTACCAGGCACCAAATACGTCAGGGGGGAGATGATCCATTCCCAGCTCTTGACCTCTTTGGGACTAGTCAGCAGCTCGACGTATGTTCCCCAGAGTGTAGATCGGGGCGAACCTCAATGCGGAATGGCTTGCTATACAAAAAGAAGTCGTCGCCCTCGAACTATCACTCCATTATCAACCAAACTACAGCATATCAACAACATCACCATTGTCTTCTTTTATATTTTTGTCTTCCTCTATACCTTTTATCTATACCTTTTGTCTATATCCTAATTATTGTCCTTATAATCTACAGTTCAACACTGTGCCTCACGCTCGACGCGTTCTATACATATCTGTTCATCACTTCATCTCTTTACCTTTTATTCTCTATCTCTTTGCTCTCTACGGAGTACCTCTCTACCTTTTAATACCCTAATATCCCTCTTCTTCATCAATTCACCCTCGCCTCCACCTCTACTTCCACCCTCAACTACAAACTACAAACCATTCCTACAATTCTTCCACAATGCCACACAAAGTGAACGACTCCAACTCAACACTAGCCAGCAGAGGCAGCAACAACGATCAGGTGGTTGTCACCGAAGTCCGGAGTCTGAGTATGTCACATCACATCCCTGTCCCGATCTCCAGATTCAGCCCGAGCTAATGCAGACCCCAGCAACCAATCCCGTCCGCAAACCTCCGGTAATCGTTCATAACAAGGGCGGCCGGATCTACGATGAGACGCGGCCATCTGACTGGGACAAACAACGCTGGAAGTAGTTATCCTTTACAATTCGAATTGCCTACGTCCCTATGCATCGCCTCAATTGCTCCATCTACATACGGGACGTTCGGCGAGAGAGAGACGCGCATAGCCATTTTACACGCGCGTTACGAAGGCGAAAAGGGGGTCCAGACCAAAAGAAGAGATAAAAAGCCCCAAAAAAAGAGAAGAAGTGAGGCGATGATCGACGATGATGATTCGGGGAGATCATTGGACGCCAAAACCCCCTTTTTTCGCTGCCTCTCGTCACCGCTTGTCGCTTTCTCTTGCGCCCCTGACCAGATCGGGAGGCTTGTACTTTTCGGATTCCTCGGATTCTCAGGACTTTTGTGCCGTTTTTTCCCTTTTTTGACTTGTTCCTCTGCCTCTCCCCGGATTTTTCGGGTCTCCACTCTTCCCCTTGTATCATTATTCTGGAGTTCGTGACTCTGCTCCCCTACTTTCCCCCTTCTACTTTCTACATTCTACCCTTCCAACTCTACTGGTTACTGTTGAACACGTGTTTGCCTCTCGGCGTTGCGACCTAGCAGCTAGCTGCATGGTCACGCTGTGAGGGCTAATTGGGTTGACACCCTTCTGTTTCTTTTGTTTCTTGCGATGCATAGCGTGGGTATTATTTATTGGATCTGCTGGACTTGGATTTATTGCAAACGAGCGAAATTGTATTCTTAAGAGAATATCACTGTTTTATTATTATCTACATTAATCTGCACTTTATTTGTGCTTCTTTTACTCTGCGGATGGAGGCCAGAAATGGACGCTTTGACACCGTATTAGGCCGCCGTCGGTCTGGCGTCAAGTGTAGCCATGAACACGGTCGACCTGAATGACTACCATGGCTGT
Source organism: Penicillium paneum (assembly GCA_023627375.1). Classification (NCBI taxonomy): domain Eukaryota; kingdom Fungi; phylum Ascomycota; class Eurotiomycetes; order Eurotiales; family Aspergillaceae; genus Penicillium; species Penicillium paneum. Next base: position 92,298 of record JAMAFK010000058.1, read on the forward strand.
TCCCCCAAGGTAGTATATCCAATTATTCTGCTCTCCTGTGATTCTACAACATACCGGAAGAGAGAGGAAGAGAGATGGAGAATACGAGCTCGAGAAAACGAACCTTCTCGGAGAGTTTCTGTAAATCAGGTAGGAACGATGCACTTCCATTTGCTTCCCCTTGTCTGTCCATATGATCTATCATATGCAGTTACGCATGTAGGTCTTGTCTTCGGACGACCTATGCGATATTTAATATTCCGCAACACACCCCCTCGAATAGAAAGTGGTCGATGCTATCAAATGACCATCTTCCATCATCATCCAAATATCCCATAGCGCACATCTTCAACATTCTATCCATCCGGGAAAAGGGTCATGCTGATCCACAGGCATGGGTGGACGTGACAATTAGAGCGAATTTCGAGTGTGCATTACCATCGATGTGGAATCGCTACAGAATGAACTCGAATCGTATCGATGGACACCCCCAAAGTGCAGATCTTCCATGATGGTGGACCGGTGTTTGGCGCAAACTGCCCTAGCATCCCCTAGATGTGACTGGGCATACTGTGTGAGAATCTGCCGTTTGATGCAGGCCTCGGTGTATCTAACAACGGCTCGGGATGAAGCATCGATTCGGGAGAATAGGGGGTGTGATAGATGGCATATCCTCAGTCCGGCAAACAGCTCATTCCATTATTGAGCTTCTCCGTAACTGCAAGTGGATGATTGTAGGTGAAATGTAGTAGCACCGTTTCAACGCTTAACGTGGGGTTTCAACAGCCGCTTCCTTATTTCCGGTTAATACCGAACGACTATAATATTATTCGTAGACCGAGCGCTCTTGATATATGGTACCTCATTTTCGATTTTATTTTTAAATACATATGATTAAATGGTATGAGCTTTTATATATACAGTCTTAGTTGTCAAGAAAATTTTGTCCATATAATATAGGTATACAGAGCCTCGCTGACAGTCAAATATATATTGTCTGCGTGGCAGGATATTATACGTCTGGAGACACTGAAGTCATTGACAGAAAGTATCGTAACAAAAAGTATATCCTGCCAGTGGCATATAGCCAAAGGCAATGGTCATCAAAACGGAAATTCAAAAAGGAGGGAAGTTGAAGTGAAATGTTGTTTAGATAGGTAAGGAGTAGAACTATGGCTACCATGCAGTAGTAACTAGCTCGCGGAGAACACAATACTCTACAAGACCAAATAACGACTACAATTCTACAGCGTCCAAAAGTTCACTGAAAATGGGATATATTTCAGCGCCAAGCGGCATGCCGACAACCCCATTCGCAAATTCACATAGGAGATAAAAGAAAAAGGCACCTGGCCTGCCGCCTCCCGTGATGGAAGACGTACAGGCGTCCAGGGCATGTGTCAAAGGCTAGATACAAAGAAAGGGGAGAGCGAGGGAAAAGAAAAGGCATCCGTTGACTCCAACCAAAATATGGACTCGGAGACCTTTCCTCCCCAGAAGAGTTATAATTTTTTCCGGGTTTTCACACTTTTTTTGCTTTTTTTTGTGACCTCCATGAGAAACGAGGCACATGAAAAACGGGTTTGAGGGGGGTTTTGAGGGGCGAAGGGGCGGGGATTGGGTGTTGGGGGCGCAATTGGGAAGGCAGCCAAGCTGCTAAGGATCGTGGAGCGCAGGGGGGATGGGGATATCAAAAGCGCAGCACCAATTGGCGCGCTGAAATACAAAAGGTCAAGGTGTGCATGGTATTCCTTGACAGATAGAAGCGAAGTTAATATGACGAGGGGAATGGAAAACATCAAACTGTATTCTTGAAAACAAATAAATCAACATGGCTCGCGCTCGCAATGCTAGATGGTAAGTCAAGTGCAACGGATGACCCAAAACTAATGGGTATGGGAGCAAATGGGTATGCAATTTTTGGAACAGGAAGTGAAGGGCTGGTCTCGACTCTGGTTCCGCAGAACCGGAGCCGAATGCAAAGCGTAAAGGACGAAAGTAGACGAGTTCGGGGATATGGCACAGGTGAACAGCTGGTATGGCGCATTGAATATTAGGATGGAATATCGAGGTGAATCAATGCGCAAACGGATGCTCCTTGGAGTCATTCTATGAAGATGAGAGAAATGAAATGAAATGCTGGAAATATGTGCGTCGTTCCGTCGTTTCGTTTACATCCCACCCTGATATGTCTGGCACATTCCCATATGGGTAGGTGCCAGAGGGAACTGTTGGAGTGCCGCTTGCTGCGCCATGTACAGAGCCTCCTGCTGGTGCTGGTATGCTTCACTGTTCATGTATTGCATCTCAGCGGATGGTGCGGGGGAAGGGGAACAGCCATGGTGGCCAGTGGCCATTCCGCGGGTCATATCGTGATTAGCCATCTGTGCATGAGCGTGCACAAGTGCCTCGTTGTCCGGGGTGATGGGAGGAGTGAGGTAACCGTGAGGAATAGCTGTCAACTGCTGGGACTTCTGAGGCGTGGCAAGGCCAATCTCCCCATTGTATGGCTTGGACTCGATAGGAGTCTCGACCGGAGGGGTGCAACGGGCATAGGTTGCCAACGAAGCCTGGCGGTTGAGGAAGTGTTCCATGACCTTCGAGACCCGAGAGTAGTGAGCGGAAGCGTACTTGCGGGCCACCACGGTGGAGGGCTGGTGTAACTGTTGAGACAAGGCAACAAGAGTCATCGAGTCATACTGCGACGACCAATGGGTGTGACGGGGCTGAGGTCGGTTGAGAATGCAGCGTGACAATGCAAGAGCGGCACGGGCAAGCTCAGATGATAGCTTGGCGACAAAGTCGCGGTGGAACAAGGCAATCTCCAGGATGTACAGAGCCATGTGTTCCACCTCGGGGTCGTAAGCATCATCCAAGACGGCGTGCTGCAAGAAAGCATCCACAGTTGGGTGTCCAATGGACCAGCCAAGAGTTTGGAGGACATGCCATTCCATTTGGGTGAACATATCGTCGTCGTAAAGAGAGCAGCACATCGACTTCAACTCCTTGATAGTGGGAACACGATCCTTCTTGTCATTGTACTTGGCCGCGATGAGTAGAGATGCACAGCCAACCAACTGGTAGTGACGCTTGTAGACCACACGCTTGGAGCAGTAACGGTCTAGAAGATTGATTGCCAAAAACAAGGTGGATGGCAGGAGCTGGAACGCAGTGTGGGCCTCGATCAAGAAGTCAAGAAGGTACGGTCGCATGAACCACTGGATCTCGGTTTGGATGTCAATGGACTCGACGTCGGGAAGGGTTTGGTTCTATGGCGGAGACTAGGTTAGCAACGTATAACATCGTTGAGAAACGAAGGATCTAGTCACTCACATCCATTTCCAACATGTGACTCAGGACATCGTCCCGAAGCTGCTCGCTTGTGAGATTAGATAGCTCATCCGCCATGATATACTGACGCTCACGAGCCATCTGCTTGTCGTGCTCCTGTTTCGCCTGCCGTTCTTGCCGAATGCGACTTTCCATGCCGTACTCTTCTTCCACGAAGAACGTGGGACAAGGACGATAGTTGCGATGGTAATCCATGATTGCGGAAGTACTTGGATCAACCGGAGTATGAAGCACAAGTTGACGTATGAGCTTTGTATTGCCGAGTTTCAATGAAAGGAAGCCTGAAGGACGGGTCTATCAGGCAACGACGGAATTAAGAGAGTGACAGTCGTGTATTAGTGTATTGGAATGAATGACGGAGTTGTAACGATTAATGAATGGACCAGTGTGAAACAATAGTTCGAACTGGGAAAAGGTGGCCGAGAGGTCCGAGGAGGATGTCTTCGAAGGTAAGGCTGAAGTAAATTAAGATTAGCGGAGGCCAGTGTAAAGAAAAACGATTAAAAGATTGTAACGTCGAGGAGACAAAAGTAAGAGAGTGTGGAAAGGAAGAGCACACAAGGTAGAGTGCAGAGATGTATGCTAATATCCATCCAGTAGACGAAAAGGGTCATCAACCCTTCTGAGAGATACTAACCCAGAAAAGAGCCTTCGGGCAGAGGGCACTATGCAACCCTTACCGTGAGGGCAAGACTGGCATCTAGGCAGGAATGATCCGGTGAATTAGGATTCTGTTGGATACCAACGAAGAGATGGAGTACGAGTCAACGTCTTCACCCCTAGGCTAGTGATGTGGAATGTGGAGTAGGAGAACAACCCTATGAAGGGGGTCATAATCATCAGGGGGATGTCTTGGCAAAGGAATGGTTAGAACTCACACTTCACAAATTAACAAGTTGAATGAACAAGGCTCAGTGAAGAGACTGATAGAGTTTCTGAGGTGGAAGAAGTGGTGAAGGATGAAGTCCACGTCAAGGGAGACAAGTGGATTTATATAATCAAAGATTCAGAAGAACAAATTCTAGATCAGGCAACGGTGTCAGTCATATTCATTGATAGTTCCATCGTGATAGTCAACGCTTCAAAGGGCAATGGCAATCAAGATTAAGTGCAATGAGGTATGTGGTGCCGCGGCCTGATCGTCGCCACAAGATGCGGTATGTCCAGTAAGAGTACGGGATCTTCATCAACCCCTTAAATGTTCCCACGCCGGGAGATATAGAAGCAGTCACAAGAGCTGGTTGGACCCTGACATCGCATGTCAAGCATGAAGATGTGCATTCCTCAATTGTATTTGAGAGCACAATCTCCCGTTTTCATGGACAGCAATTTTTGCCGCTTAACGAGCAACCCCTCCATATCTGACTCTCGGTGTATGTTGTCTCGGGTGGGAAATGCAAAATTGAAGGTATATGAGGTTGGGGGTGCTGTATGCTTGGACATGGCCCTGAGGCCATACCATGATTATGTTGGGTGGGCCGATTTTTCATGCACTCATTGGAAGGGTTTTTTTCGTGTGGAAATTTATTGAATCTCATGGCTCATGTTGAGAAAATTCGAGTATCCGTTGCTCGTCTATCCATCGGGGCGTTTTGATCTTGACACCATGCACACCTCAAAGTACCAAGAAAAAATAGGATTTCTTACCCAAAAATTGAACCTCAATATCTGTCTGATCTCCAAAACCAATTCGTATCAACCAAAAGTCAACCTGAATGTGTTTTCCTACGCTGTCGCTCGTCTAACCGGCAGGAGCTGGAACAGGAGGGTCCAAAAAGTCCGAGGATCAGGGAGGCACCGGGCGGACAAGAACGAAGGATCGCCGTTTGAGTTAACAAACGTCGAATTGGAAGGTCAAGTGCGAAGGTCAAATCGACTCGACTAGAGTGCTAGTGCAGCGGGCTGGAGGAGATCGACTGGAATGTCGAACCGTAACTCAGCCAGTAGACCAGACTCGCAAGATTGGCAAGGAGGTAAAAGGGGAAGAGAAAAGGGTGTGAAGAAGAGAAGGAGAGAGGTACAAGGAGGAGGGTTTTGACTTTCTCTCTCCAGGCGGGTGGTGGGAAGAGAAAGAAGGAAAAGGAAGAGGTTAAGAAGCTGAGAAGACACGGAGATACACACGGAGAGAGCTGGTTGTATGGTAATCCACGAGACACAGAGTGGAGGCTGAAGGTTAGCATACGGGGTACGGTAACCGTATGATTTCCAGAATCTTACCGATTGTACCTGTACACAGCATGTATGCCAGGGGACCGGTAATTTTGATAGGTAACTAGGGCTCTCTGCAAGGACAGGAGTTGAAACCTAACAGCTTGAAACCAGCATTTACATATGTGTTATCTTAAAAGGTCGGAGGTTTCAAACGTGGGAGCAGGCACAAGGTACAGGGACATATGCAGTGGGGTGGTTGAAGTAACTAGTTAGTTAAGGAAACTAAAGTAACTAAACAGAAATACTCAATTACTCGACAGTATTCATACCTATTCTAAGCAATCCTCAAATCCGATGTATCTACGAGGTTGCATAAGCTATAACTTTGAAACTCGAATATTGCGTTTTCGACCGTATGCCGCGACCCAGTCATTTTCCTAGACTAGTAATTTGAAGGACTTCTGATCTCCGACATTTCGACCTTTCAACTTCCAACTTTCCACCTTTCAACCTCTCAAAGCCCACCGTTTTCCCGTAAATCGCCCTTGAACATAGTACAATCTACAATTCTCCGGGATTCTATCACCGCGTTGCCCTATTCTGAACAGACAAATAAAGAAAAAGTATAAATGGAGCCAAGACAACCGCGAGTTCCGGCCCCAAAAAAGCTCCTGATCGACAAGTATTAAGGCCAATCCTCAACCATTGTTGGCTCGTCATCCAGCACCTTGGTTACTAGTGCTGCAATGGGCTGGTGTGGCTCTCCCTCTAACTCCGTAAGAGGCCTCCGATACGGTCGCGCGTCCTAGGGTCTCCTGCGCCTGGGCGTTGACTGGTCCAGAAGCCTGGGATTGCCCTGTTGACCTCATTTGGGCTTTTCCCCATTCGCGTACCTCAGCTTGGGCTTTCCTGAATTGATGTCCCGAGCCTCCTTTGTCTTGCATGAATCTGACTATCCTGCGCCGTCCATGTGGGGATATTTCCAAGCTTCGGTTTTCGGTCGCAAAAGCAGGATCTCGCCCGTAATTTGGGCCTCCACGTTTCCATTTCTTTTCCTTGTTGGAATAAGTTTAATTAATCTCCTTGTATATAGTTAACTACCTGGTTTGGATCGCTGCGCATGTAATTTGCTTTCTCGTATACAGTATCACTTTACAACCTCATCCTTACAGCATCTGCCGCCTGTGACACCACTGGAGATGCACTTGATTCGTCCCAAACTTCTCGACCCGAGATAAGGTTCATAGACGTCTCATCAAGATTGACTGTTTTAGCCGTGAGAGTGTCACTTTTTACTGGACGCGTATATTCCCCAGGTCGATCTGCGAATCAATCCCTGTTGTTCTAGGCACACAATTGCGACTCGGAGCTTTTTATTCATCTCCCTTGCTTCATCCCCTTACAATGCACAAGTTGAATGAGAACACTCTGTAAGGTCCAGGGATTAAGCTCAGCCACTCAATTGATCGCATATCCACAGACCCCGAAATATCCCATCATGCGACTCGGCCGTTTCTCAATGACATGCACTGGAGGCGTACACATCAAGTGAATGGATACGATCGGTCTATACTACTCCGGAGCACGGAGTAATGCAGCTTGATATACGACAGCGCATAAGGCTTTACACCTAGCACGGGGTAGTGGATCCGGACGTTTCACTTGCTCGATTTCAAGGAATGCGGGTTGAATCATTCGTTGGCGCCTTTTCATTCAAACTGGAAGACGGTTGCCGAAGCAATGATGCCATATCGAGAATGGGGTATTCCCGCCTCGTGCAAGACTAACAGGGAAACGAAGGGGGAAAGATAAGCGATGGCCATTGAAGGGTGCTGTCGGGACTGTACAACGTCGTAAGGTAAGGGACTCTTGAATAAAAGAACTGAATGATAGACATGGCTGATATGCAGAAGCAGATCACAAACACTTCTACAAATTTAGATTCGTATTCAACTCACATCTTATAACTAGCATGCCAGGGACTTTTGTTGTCGCGCCTTAGCAGCAGTTAGAGGAACCGCCAAGGCTTTCATTGTACAATATGTACTGTAGATAATTGTACGGAATACCTCCTCATCCTTAATAACATGTCAGCTACAGAGTAACACGCCTAGCCCTCCCACTTGCCTTGGTGAGTCTGGCCCGTATATTGCGTCAGTCAAAGACACCCATATCCAAACACTCTCATTTAGGCAAATACCTTAGGTACCCTGGGATTCTTGATTTGCACATATGGTTTATATCAGTGGATAGCATTATGTACCTAATTGTATACTACTGTTGCCTAGTTGAATAGTTCGCCCCCAAATGGCGGGGATGACCTGTACTACCCGGTAGATGGTAACAATATTAAAGGACAATTATTGGGTGTACCACCTGAACACAAACCTGATACCCGTACTCCGTAAAGCCTCCCAAATCCTTCCAGCAAGGCAAACTTGAAGAAACAATTGGACTGAAAATGCTCTTTGTAAAGCGGTCTAAGGGAAAAGGGGGCTCCCATGCATCAATTACGTGGTCGCAATGGGGCACATCCCACTGCAGCCGTGCACAGTCTTAGAATCAAATCAGTAACAGATACGAGTTACTTCGTGTCCACAAAGCTTGCCCGGATGGCTTGGAAACTAAGTACTACCTGGCCGATGCTTCCGATGCGCCCAGCCGGCGCTACTGTACCTCCTGAAAAGGGGAAGAAGAGCCTTGCGGTATGTCAGTCTTGCCATTTTCGTCCCCTGACTCGTGTCTCGCCCCATGTTTCAAGTACCGACAGCAGGAGGTCCTCTAGAGGATGAGAGGAAGTCTAAAGCGCGCGCATATGGCGATGGGCATAATTTGAGTCTGGACCTGGTCTGGGGATTCTATTGGCCCCGGACTCTTTAGCTTCCCGTGGCGGATAAGTTGCAATTTTATCTATTTTTGGATATGAGTCTGAACCTCCCATTTATTTTAATCCAAGGCATTTTGCTCAACATGGTTCTTTGGATAGAGAATTGCTGGTTAGACATGTCTGACTGGATTCAAGGGGTACTTGATCCTTGTTTGTGAGGTGGTTGGTAAGTAAAACCTCGCTGGCAAACACCCATGCAAGTCAAGTCTTCAAGGAGGTGTCACTTATGTATAAACGAGAGAAACTTGAATAACCTGCCATCGGGTGGTCTACTGCAAGATCTCGTCCGGATGGGAGGCCGTACATGAAAGTGGTTTCCCTTGCTCATGACTCCGCAAATCAAGAGACAGTAATATAACCCTTCGATTTCTCTCCACGTTGCTTATTTCACTTGCAGCCAGCGAGGTAGATATTTATTCTGCAAGGAGGAAAATCCTTCCAAGACGTCAAGCCATCTTGGAATTCCGTTTCCGACGTAGATCGATGTTCTTTGGCAGATGTTACTCGTTCGTTCGAGGGCGGTGTGGACTGGATATTAGGTATCTCATCAAATCATGTACCAGTTGCATGTTCTGCATCAAATATCATCACTGGTAACTGATATATAGGGTATTCATTTCCAAGTGGATATTACATGCATTCTGTACACAAAATACAAGCGCTATCTGATTTATACGCGATATCCCATATCGATACATTCCATACTCCCGAGGTCCGTACAGGGTATCTAGAGACCAATTTCCGAGACTTGCAGTAGTCTATACCAAACACCTTATTAGTACTATAACAATACAGCCCACAGAAAAATCTACCAACGAACCCGATAAAAACGTAAGTGTGGAATCCGATCTTTTTTCTTCGCCTCGCAACCGTTCCACTTCAACCTCAGAAATTAACGCGCTCCGGCATCACACGCCTACTTAACCATGGAACCATTGCCAGTTCCTCGGCCGCAGAACCCATGGACGTAATCAGAACTCCACGTTGAACAACGGTTATCCCAGGGCCCGTGCCGGGATATATCAACCATGGTACTATTGGTAAAAAGCGGAATCCTTACCGCTCTTTGCTTCGAGTTCACCGTCCATTAAACATTGCAATATGGTCTCAAAGTACGTTGTATGGAGCCCTAGAGTACATCTGTACAAACTCACCGTTCTCTTCCGCCCCGCCATGTTCGATCGTTTTCCGCTCCACTGTCTGTCTAGATGTGCAAAGACATAGGTGGCGGAATTGGCTGTTATCGGATAGCACGGATACCGTGCGGAGTACGCACAAAGAGGTTGGAATTGTGGCTCTGTTCTCGGATATGTTTCTAACATGTAGAGCGACGGGTACAGCGACGGAGGGATTTAATAATAGCTAATCATCTTTCGCTAGATAAACTTAGAATCTAAAGTACATAGTCATGTACTGTTTAGATTATCCATTGGAATTGAGCTGCTGTCTAGATATCCAAATACATTGATCCCCGAAGCTCATATTTTCCATGCGTATTAGGCAAAAAGGCTGCATTCTTGACCGGTGAAAAATTGACGTTTCGTGGCCCCTCTGCGGGGAGTTATACAAATGCCACAAAGGTTTTTCTGTGTTTAGTGGAAACAGCTCCACTACACGGGTTTTTCTTTCTTCTTTTATTCCTTCTTATTCCTCAGGTTGGAGAAGGTTCTGGGTTGTTGACATGGTGCATGAAGCTCATATGAAATGCTCGCAAACCCTGAAATGTATAAAGTATGTTGTACTGTAGTGCCTCGGATTTACGTACACCTAATTTCCGAATCGATCTCCGCAGGATACATGTCGTCATTCGCATGTTGCTGTATAATCTTCCCATTCTCAAGGCTGGCATCTTTGAAGACGGTGAATGAATTGTCCAGCGTACAGAATCCTTGCGAAGCTCCACCCCGAAGAAGCCCTGAAGGACGATGCTAATTACTAACGCGGATCGGGGATTCGAGACAAGATTACCCTTTTAGGCATGGTTCAACATACAGCTTGACTGGGGCAGCGGAGGCTCAACCCATGGTTAGGCTGTTTTTTTCACTCCCCTATTCCCCGCCCCTTTTCTTTAGCTTTCTTTCAATTCGATTTGAAATCGCCACCTGCATATCTTATGTGGCCATCTTCATAGACAGGGACTATAGGATAACACCGAATTCTTCCGAATTGGATCAATTGACCTATGTACTCCATCAGCTTTTTTCTGCAAGACTTCTATTCCAGACATCAAGGGTAATCGGAGCTGCAAGGCTGTTCATTACGTCGCTAAACCTGACGGGGCTTAGGGCATAAAACCGAGTGGAGAATACCCGTAGTGTAAGGAAAGAAAAGGTCCACATTGAAGCTTTACAATTTCAATGTACCGGTTACTGTACGGAGTACAAAACACATACAAATGTGTCTCTAAACCTGTCCAAAAGAGGATAAATTGATTTGTACAGTATTTGTTGCCTAGTACGGAGTACTTTGCACGGTACGTAACTGAATGCGACCGAACTTTGAGCTCAACCCTAACGAACACTCATAAATAACTTCCTGCATAAGATTACGATTACACTTGTGCGCCATGTCTTAGTGGCACCCAGCATAGTTTAGTCTATGCCATCATTGCTCGGCTCACGTCCCACACTTCTTGCTTTCTGCATTGCGGTTCGCTTTATTGCAATCAACAAAGGTTTGCAGGAAGATATATAACATACAAATTACCTTCCAATCACTGCATGTATCCGTGATATATGTCCAAAAATGGGAATAGTCGATTTCCTTCAACAGTGGGCCTAGAACAGACATGCACCTTCTGCTTAACGAGGCAATTTGGTTTTCATCTTGGCGCGAATCCCAGCAAACTCTCGTGTGCATCATCGCCGCGGATTGTCATCCCAAGGTTGTGTTTATATTGCCGATCCGGTATCTTTGTTATCCGAGGCAAATAACGTAATTCACAAGCGAGCCGCCACCACAAGCGACCCGCCACCCCATCCAACAATCTAGTTTTTCAATGCATTT
>JAMAFK010000059.1:0-102979 GCA_023627375.1 Penicillium paneum
GGGGACACAGAGCAATGGACGAATCAGAAGGCCGAGAAAGGCGACTGGGCCCTCGGTCGGCCGTCCACTAGGGTATACCCTACCATATAATTCTATCATATAGAAGAGAACTGCGAATGGAAATATAGTTTGCAACAAACTAATCAAGATTCCTTCTTCTCGGTCGCCAAAGCCAGCTGCTGGTCAATGACCTCTTTCACAATGGTTTCCATAGGCTCCCATTCTAGACCAAGAGTGTTCGTTGCATTTGAAGTATCCACATCCCATCGTCCTTCAAATGGAGCAATCAGCTTGCATCCAAGCGAGGGATATTGCCTTCGGAGAAATGTAACAATATCATCCCAACAAGTGTTTGGACCCGAAAGAAGAAACTCGGTTCCACTGACAATAGATGTTTCCAAGGCGCGGACATACGCATTCGCCACATCGCGGACATGCACCAAGGCTGACGGCATAATAGGCTTCTCAGAAAAGACCGACGACCAAAACAAGGCATTGACACCGTCGATATCTTGAGCACGGCTTTGTATTGGGCTGTAGCCGAGCACGAATGTTGGGTGGAGAGTGATGACCGAAAACCCCGGCCTATTTTCGTTTAGGAAGCGGCGAGTGGCCTTGTGAGCCATGATCTTGGACGTAGTGTATTTCAAAACATGGCCGTTGAAGTCGTCTGTATACGAGGAGTTGAGGTCGACCGGAACCTCCTCACCAGTATTGTCTATCGCAGGGTTAGCATACGAGCATACAGTTGGCATTGACGGGGCTTTACCTTTTACGAAAACATCGTCATTGGTGAGTAAGGTAGCCGGAGGCAGCAACGCAACGACGGAGGAGGTTATAATGACTTTTTTGACCCGAGGAAATCTCATCGCGGAGAAGAGCAGGATCTCGGTTCCTTGCACTGCAGGATTAAGATAGTCGGCCTCAAAGTCCGCAGCTTTTCCAGGCATCGGCGACGCCAGATGGAACACCGCATCGACGTCTATCAATGCAACGTCATAGCAACCCAGGCGTGTGATGTCTGGGATGGTCACTACCTCGACCTGCGACAGGTGTCCTGCGTACCGCTCGCGAACCTCCGTCGCTTGCTCTGGTCTGCGAACCGCTAGCCGCACAAGATACCCGGCTTCGAGGGTGGCTTTTATTACATGAGAGCCGATGAAACCGGTGCCACCAGTAATGAAAACAACTTGATTTGCCATGGCGAGGTAGCGTTGCCGAATGAAAATGAATATAGAAGGATCCGAAGTTGTAGGTAAGGAGCAAAGGCAGCATGATATTTATGCTCGTTAGCTGAATAAACAAAACCTTCTTCGGGTCGATAGAATCATCATGCAGTAAACTGGATAATGGGCTGTGGCACGGACTTGATTGATAATCCGAAACGCGCCAGCCCACAGCAGTGACGGACGGCTGATCGACAAAAAATATTACAACTGTATGGCGAGCGATACGGTCTCATACTGTTGATTTTTTATGGTTTGGCCCTGGGAAAGACACCACTGAAGTGCTTGTCGTTTAGAGTATTGGTACTTCAAAGTACTTCAAGTTGTAGGCGAGAGGAATTGAATTGATTGTCGTTTCAGAGGGAATAAGTTGGGCTATACATCCAATGAGAAGATCAACTTGAATCAAGTTGATCCTTCTTATAGACACTTCACAGATACTTCCGACGCTGCAGCTTTATTCTTAATCTGCACCAGCTTCATACCACATATTTTTGAAGTAAGGAAAAGATATCACGATTTGCTGCTCTCGGTGGAGGACTTGTAAGGTTGGCCTTCGCGTGTGCAGCTGACTGTAGATAAGCAAATACTCAGCTTTGCTAGAATGAAGGTTACGCATGTAGCTATTTCGAGTACTCAGAGCTACGCGTAGTGGAAGGACCTGTACTGCGAAAGCCTTATAACGCACACTAATTCTATATCCCCGGTTCACTGATCACTCGAAACATTGGTGGCGCGTAGAAAATAATCATTTCTGCGGAAGAAAATATGTGGACCGCGATGATCCAATGAAGGCAGCGCAGCTTTATCGCAGAATGTCGAGATAGGATATCGCGGTAGATCCAAGGAGATCAGCTTATTCATTGCCTGCCTATCATAACTAACACCGCTTATTTGTATGTAATTTGGATGAACTGGGAAGTACGGCGTCTTAATACATCTGAGATCACAAAAAGCCCCCACCTTTCCGAAGATTACTCAACGGGGCCACGCACTTCAATCGACACAGGCTCAAATACACATGCCGAGTACATTGAATACGTTACATTCTCAGGTTGACAAAAATTTTTGTTGAAAGATCAGCAGCCGGGGCTATTAGTCAAGCATATAACAATTTCACCCTAACTAGTTAATTGCGTTTTTGATTATTCATCATCGAGGGTTATGACAGCAGGCTGATGATATTCCACAGGGACGCCAACCATAAACCGCCAGAGGTCTGTTTGTGCTTAAGATAGTTTGAGCCACATATGGTCGTTTGTCTGAGCCTAGAACCTTCCCGTCCGAGTGCTGGCCGGGCTTTCCATACCCTATCTGCCAAAAGATGTCACGTTAGACCCTGACCTACTCTTTCCGGTAGCTCCATAATCCCTTGTTGTGATGATAAATCAAGGCATTGGTCGTCTGGTAAATCTGTTGGTTCGATTGGTTATTTATATACTTCCCTACACCTCCGACTAAACCTAAACCCCGACACGTATTTCTTTCAGGTTTTGCTTAAGCTCACCTTGTCCACGGACTGTCATAGAATCATCAATTCCTAAAGATCACTTCCGAAATGCTGACGCCCAATGCACAGGGTGAGATGAGCCTATCTAGGAAGCTCGCAATCATGGCAGCACTTGTTTCGACCCAACTTATCCAGGTTTGTGAGAGCTAAATCCTGTCTGCTCTGCCTCTGTCTTACCGATATTTCCAAAGATGATGCCATTTGGCTCTGGATTAGCAACAGGTCTGAGCATTGGCGGCCAGATCGGAGCTTCAGACGGTGAATCTGTCTGGATAGCTGCGTCATACCCCATGACTCAGGGTGCATTCGTTTTGATTGGCGGTCGATTTGGAGACGTTTTTGGCCACAGAAACGTGTTACTGGGAGGTGCTATATGGTGGGTCATATGGTCCCTCGCCACTGGCTTCGCTCGAAACATAATCACGGTCTCCCTCTTCCGTGGCTTTACTGGAATAGGTGCAGCTTTCATTATACCGAACGCCGTGGCCATCCTTGCCCACACCTTTCCCACAGGGAAAATGAGAAACGTTGCAATGGCACTGTTTGGCGCAATGGCCCCTATTGGGGCCGCTGGAGGCAGCGTCATTGCCGCCCTGCTGGTTCAGTTCACTCCATGGCGATGGTTATTTTTCTTCTTCGCTATGCTGGGTGCAACCTTCTTCTCGTTAACCGTTTTTCTGGTTCCTTCAGAGCCTCCGTCGGACAAGAATGGTACGATAGACTGGGTGGGAGCCTATCTCGGGGTTGCAGGCTTGATACTATTCAATTTCGTTTGGAAGTAAGTGTTCATAACGAAAAATCTTTCTCGAGACTAATTGAGTTCTTCCAGTCAAGCCCCAATTGCCGGCTGGTCTGCACCCTACGAATATTCGCTCCTCGTCGTGTCCGTCGTGCATTTTTGCGCTTTCGTTTTTTGGGAAGCAAAGATCACAAAATCGCCCATTCTACCGTTTGACATCTGGACTGCTCCTTCGATGCTGCCATTGGTCGTTGTTGTCTTTTTCGTTTTCATGAGCTTCGGTATTTTTGGGTGGTACACATTCCAATGGAATCTTAACATCAGGGATGACACACTACTCAGTGCGGCGGCCAGCGCCCAGCCACTTACGGTGGGGGGTGCTTTTGCTTGCATCGCTGCTGGTTGGTTGATCCCGCGCTTGGAGGCCCAGTATATTCTTGCGATTGGCGCTGCATCTGTCATGATATCTAATACCCTGCTGGCTAGCATGCCAGCGCAGCAATTATATTGGAAACAGGAGTTTTGGGCCGTGGCCATTGTTGCATTCTCCCCTGATTTCACGTTCACCGCGGCACAAATAATTGCAAGCAATGCAGTTGCTCGAGAGAAACAAGGAATTGCAGCCTCCCTCATAGGGACTCTACTGACATATGGCATGAGTACTGGCCTTGGATTTGGAGGGACCGTGGAGATATATACGAATAATGGAGGTACAAACAGACTGAAGGGGTACAGGAGCGCTTGTTACCTTGGCATATCATTTGGCGCACTCGCTTTGCTGCTAAGCCTTTTGTTTGTGCGGATCAAAAGAGACAAGAGAGAGGGCTGGGACGAGCCCGCCACGGCCAGCGATTGCAGGACCGAGACTGTGTCTCAAAGGAAGCAGATGTAGAGCGTCTAATGTAATTTTCTGTCCAGTGTCTATGCGACAGTCAGATTGATGCATTCGCGTGCTGACGTTTTGGGGTCACAATCCTCGTTCGGCTATCGCTTACTTTCCCGGTACCTGAATGAATTTGCGTGCAATACCCAGCTTTTAAGGGAAACGAAACAATTACAATGTCGCCTGAGCATTTACATCGGGTCGCGAGTTATTATATACTTGTAGCGAATTGCATATTTTGTAACGCGATTAGACTGTAGTCATCCATCATTGCCACTATACTATGTGAAGTCTTAGATGAATGAGGTGATACATCAGGTGTCCTATGATTCCCGTCCCTGTTCAAAGAGCCTATTTATGCGACCCTGGCCCCCTCTGCCTGAGAATAACGTGCCTTGGGTAATGTAAACAGATGAGAGGGTAGCTTACCCGTCCAATGATGAGGTCTGATAAATCTGTAACCTCCCAACGTATGGCGCCAGACGCTCGGGTGGATAGATGCAGCAAGGGAAACATAGTTGGGTATCGAGTATTGACGTTGTTCGCGCTTACTGGCTAAGATAAGGACGCCCTGAGCGAAGCGATGTAATACGGACATTGCGTGGTCGTCCTTAATTTCCATTGCGATGCAACAGACAGCTTGCTATTCATTAAAGGCGCTGTTCTGAGAAATTCAGTATTGATTCCGGCTGCGTCAGTCTAAAAGTAGTCTTTGGGAGAAAAGGAGCATGTAACGTAATTCCCAAGCGAGCGGCGCACCTACCCACCCTCTACAATTGTAAATTACTTATCGTAAACCAAACCGCCAATATATTGACGCCCTACCTCTAATGATATTTATTTTCCCTGTGTCCTACTTGGCCGTATAAAGAATTCGTAGATTGACAATTTCCCAGTAGTGCTACTGCAGTTTGAATATGCTGCGCTAGTGACGCTGACGGCGATGCTAGAGGTTGGAATAATAGGCTCAGGGGGTTGTGGAAGCTCCTAAGCTTCCTGGACAGATAGGTCTGATAGGGCGGGTATCTGCCTATTTGACCGGCGTCTTTGTTGCTTTTGATTTTCGTCTGCTGCGCGTAGTGATGCAATTTCCTGCGCTAATAATAGCACACTATTCATTGCTATCCAACACGCTTTGAAAACCTGGTCTGCGGCCTGTTTTGTAGGCGTTGCTAGGCTTTCTGGCCGACATTAAAGCAATGATTTGACTGATGAAGCCTGTTTTAGAAGCTCCGCGATCGTTGCGGCTTTGTTAGGGGTAAAAACACTTGATCGACTTGATGGCCGTTCAGGCATTGGTGTAGGCGTTTGAAGCCAAATATTAAGCTTTTCGAGCAATGGTTCTGGCTTGCTTGACAATAGTCAATATCGCCGTGAGAAGTGGGATCTAAGCTCTGGAGTGCGCTGAAGGAAGATAGGACCCAGTTTTAACCGACCTGGTCAGAACCTCGCGCTGTTAGTAGAGAATTAGCCATTTCTTGAACGGCAGTTGGTTGCAAAGATGCTCTACGTTGACCCATAAACAAAATCTACCCCTTTAGCGATTCTTCATTGATTTGGTCAATTTACGGCTAAAGGCGCGCGCTTCTGCTCGAAATGTGTGCTCGGCAAGGCGCCGATGTAGCGTGGTTTGATAGACATTAAATCGACGCGCTGCTTCTCTAACTAAGCTGATTTGATTTTCTGAACAACTTGTCACGTGTCAATTCAAACGGAGGAAAAGAGAGCACATTCTAACGAATACTAAACATAGAGAGGAAAAGGAAAAAGAAACAAGACACAGGACTACGATAGGGTTCTTATACCCTTACGGGCATAACCTACTCTTGCTTATCCGTCTAAGAAGGAACGACTTCCCTCGGAAGGGAAGGAGTAACTAACTCGCCTTCCCGATTAGGAAGGCGTGATAAGAACGAAAAGGGAAGGAACGACCCTTTATCGTGATATAACCCCTGGGCAAAACTGTATTTAGTCCCTGGATACCGGTTTTTCGTCATCCCATGTGGTCCTCTAATATCCGATCCTCTCGCGCGGTATCTAGCCACTCCTACATAGGCCTTGACAAGTGCTGCAGCACTGGTCCCGTCGCAGCACCAGGCCCTTGGTTCGGTACTGCAGCACCAATCACGTGATCTTCATAAGTTATGTAGAAAAGCCTTGCATTTCGTTTACAATCACCTAATCAATTCGTCTGATCTACCCGGCCCGATACTATTCCGAGATTACCCTTCATGGTAAAACATGTATCATATAGGATAATAATTTATCCGTAGAATGTCCTCGCCGATCGACTAGTCTATGCCATCGAGTCGATACAAAAGGCCAACGCGTGTTGTTGTCTAGGGCACCGGTCGCACCGGGCCAGGGGGTGCTGGTGAACTTGCAAACGGCATTGTCCTGTGACAGTTGGTTTTCCGTGGCAGGCGGTGGAAACCCCCCCTGTTAGGATCAATTTTGTGTCACTCGTTTATCTTCCCCCGACAAGCAAAGGAGGAAATAGTCGCCGAGCTACGGCGTCAGCTTGAGGAAGAGAAACAGGCACGAGAATAAGAACGGAGGGTGCGAGAAGAGGCAGAGCGGCGAGTGCAAGCCCAACACACTATTTCGCCTTCTCGATCGCTGCCACCACTCTTTATCTCAAGCGATTCGAGTTGAGACTGGTGCGACCCTCACGGCCCAGTGTGACGCGTCTTATCCTATTAACCGACTCTATCCCAAGCGCATTGTTCCTTAGCTTGACTTCCCCTGACTCCAAGAGCAACTTTGGGTCACATGCCAAAAATGGAAATCCATTTCTTAACTGCAATTCCAGGTCAGCATTTGACCCTCGCCGTTAACAATACAATTCCGCAGAGCGAACACTTCCAGGGCACGATTCCAGCAAAATCTTCGTGTCTTGGGCCTATCTACGTTCTAGACCCATGAGATAATTTATCGCTATCTGTGCCGAGCGTACGCAATAGCCCATACTAACAGACATCTCATCAGGAATATCGACGAACTGTCCGATCATGGCCATGTTCTTCATTCCGTCTGGAATGACTCGAGGCCTGTCGTAATAGTCCCGCCGCAACAGAGGCGCCGACTTACGACGCATCACACAGGGGATGGTGATCGAGTCCTGGAGTATCTCGCTCGGGAATTGGAGGTGGTGCAAAATCTCAGTCATGATTTCCTTGCCGGAGCACTTGAGCATTGGCTTCTTGACATGGTCCCCTTCTTTCTCTGGGAATGCCGCGTAGCCCCAGAACACCTGCACGTCGACCGGCTGGTCAGAAAACATGGGCTGTTGCGGCAGATTCAGGTTTAACAGCCAGTTGCTATTTTGAAGAGTGACAAATGTCCCGGTGCCCGGCTCGTCACCTGTTAGCTGAATAAAACTCTCGAAGAATCGCGTATCTTTGAGCGTCACAGTGAATGACTCCTGTCGGGATTCACACATACGAGTACAAAAGTTATATGCGTTGCCAAATTTCGAATCTTTTGTCGAAAGCTCCAGCCACAACAGCCAGTTCTCGTCCAAGTCCTGATCGATCTCTATCAACTCAAGTGATGGTGGGGAGTTGTTCGTCCCGGTAGTTGCGCCAGACATCACTGAGCCTGCCGATACGATGACAATGTCCTGTTGCCCGACTTCAATTGTTCTCTGTGGTTCATTGTCCTTGACAGCGCAGATAGTGGATACCTGTTGATTTGATGGCTCGATAACGATATCCGTCACAGTTGTGCGAAAACGAAAGTCAACGCCACGAGACACCAGGAAATGAGCCACTGGGTCGATAATGGCTTCGTGGGGGTTGTAGCGGCCGACGTCCAGCTGGCGCGGATGATCTAATTTATGGGTATCTTTCATGAACACCTGTACATATCGACGGAATTCCACGAGGCTGTGCCATGGCTGGAAGCCGAACCTATTATCAGAGACATCGTCAGTATAGTTCTTGGTAGATTCTTCCGTCTATCAACAATACACACGTTGTCGCTAATAAGAGCCAGTACTTGCTCTCGAAAAAACCCTTGTGGAAATAATCACTAATGCGAGATCGCGATAGACTCTTCTCCGATTTGAAACCCAGCGTGGCCAGATCCATGTGGTGTCTTAGTCCCAGCCCAATGTTTATGTTTTTAGCGCTTTGCCGTTCCATGCCGGAAGGTTTTCGGACGAGAAATCTAGTATGGGGGGCTTTGCCAGGCGGTTGTGAGTGGTTGAATTCAATCATTTCGTCTAAGATGGTCTTCTTCGGGTCCGTTTTCGAGGGTACCAGCGAAAAAAGCCGCTCCATGCAACTGTCGTTGAGTAACGGCATGGAACCAGCCCGGTAGTGATAACCATTGACTGAATCGCCAGAGGTGACAGAGTCCCCTCCAGCAAACTCCAATCGTTCGAGGATATGTATCCGTGAGGGCGGAACACTAGCCTCTTGAATGAGATGTACTGCCGCTGTTAGAGAGGCGATCCCACTGCCAAGGATCCAGGCGTCCAGATTGTTTGGATCCCGTTTCTCAGATAGTTGGTCCATGGTGATGTTAGGTATGGTTGCATTGACTTTGCATGAATGACAGAACTAGCATGTTGCACCAGGAACTAATGGTTTAAAAGCCCCAGATGGTTCAAGACGTGTTGTTGTAGATGATGTCATATAGACTTGCGAAGCCCTTCCTCTTCACGCTGGGATATGCGTTAGCTAAAGCGGCCGCTCAGTACCCACGGTCCACGGATCGATCCAACGTTTTGGGGTGGCCAGATCTAGGCTTTAATGGGTGACCTTGTTGCAATTGCTATCAGGAATGTGATTTTGAGTCCTGTGCAAGTCACTTTATTGACGTCATACTCACCGTCTTCAGCGTGCGATTTCGGAACATTCTACTATTTTTCGTAACAGTCAAAGGTCAATATTTATGCGATTAACTAGGTCAATTGTTAATCTGATTATTCTTTAGGTTATCTGGTCTGATCGGAGACTATCCCTTGGGTCCTGAACCTCACTCTCTTTGCACGTGGGTGGGAAATTAGAAAGTTGATCAGAATAAAGTTTTTTTAATATTGTATATGGACCTTCAAATAACAAGGGCTCATGACTTCGTGGGTCTGTCGTGCAGTACCGTTATATTAGGAAGAGGAGATAGGAGCTCCCGGCTGTCTACCTACCTATGAGGTCACAACACAACATTGGCAAGATTTGTTTCAAGTTCCTTTGCCTTTTGACTCAAGTAGGCACCATCTGTCTTGACGTGACCAGCCTGGCTAACCATACCAGCAAATATAATAATTGTGGCCTTCAGGTCTGCAAGATGTGTCTGTATCAACATTCTTGCAACCCTTGTTCCAAAATCCCCTGATATTTGGTACTGGCCTAAGCGAACCTCTGCAGGAATGCATCCTTTTCCAAAAGCGCAGATAGAAGCGCGAGTCCATTCCAACAAACGTGCCAGGACCATATTGACCAGGAGAAGCGCTTGTGGATCTCGCATGCAATGGTGACAATTGAAGAGAGAACGCATGGATGGGATAATCCGCTGCGACTGTGTCAGGAGCATATCGATGGCCCGTGCCTGTTCTGACGTTTGAGGAATGGCTTGGAGTGTGCAAAGGTGGTTACTTAGTGTTACAAAGCAACCGCCGGATCGGGAGTGATGACATGAATTCCCCAGTAGACATGATCCAGGATGATCGGAAAGAAATGCATGGCCGGGCCTATCATTGATAGTGTTGCATCTCAACGACTTTGGGGAATATGGGAAATGGAAGGGAAATCCCATTTCAGTTGCTTGTGCGTTGTGGAACACTGCCTCCTCGTAGCCAAGGTTGCTGCAGTTTAAGATTTTTCCCGATTTGTTTGAAATTTCTTTCTCACTCGGTGTTCCTATTGTCTGTCAATGCTGTGTATTTGGCGGGATGCTTGGCCATCAGAGGGGGGTAATACCAGTCAAACTACCGGGTAGTTGGAAAATATGCTATCAACACCCAGTAATATTAGTCTCCTGGGTAAAACGAAATGCAAGGGCAGAACACTGTACATTATCAATAGATTCACCTGGGATAGTAGGGAGCCAATCCTCCATGCAGCCAAGTCCACTTTCGGGCGAAATCAATTCTTGAAATGGAACAGAATCTGGATTAAAAGTGGATGAATCTTGGCTGTCGATTGTATTTCCTACATTGGATGGCGATGGTAGTGGGCTAAATGCCGAGTCTTCATCACATGAAGGTAGTGGTGGAATCGCCGGGGTGCTGTCGCTGGTTGGTGGCGGTGTATGGATCGTTAAGTCATTCTTCTCCAATGACTGTTTCCCCTGCCGTAGGCGCTCGATTGTCTTTTTATTCATGCTGCCTCTTGGCTTTCCTATCTTTGCTTTCAAACTATAGTGACACTCCAGGTTGCTGTTGAAAGCGGGGAATGGAGAATTAGCAACATATCGGATACTTTCAGAAGAGAGACTTACTCTCCAGAACACCGTGCACAGGGAAGATCTCCCGTGCATCGTACTTTGGCTGCATGGCATCCATCACAAGCACTGCGAAGTCTTGAAGGGTTCTTTTCTGGTTGCTTGGTTTTCCGTATCTTCTCATTTGGCTTGATTGGCGGGGTTGTACCTTCACAGCCAACCAGAACAGCAGTTTGAGACATCAGACTTGAAGTAAAACAAGCAATTGATAGAACCAGTAGCCTTTACCTATTGCGAAATTTGATGTAATAAGACGCGATGGTGGCTGGTGGAGTCTTATAAGTCTGACGTTTTCTTCACAAAATCATCACAACGGTACTCCCGCCCTCTGGCGTCCACGAACTGCCTAAGTGGGATTAGGGATGACTGCGTAAATTGGGTTTGACCCATTCAATATCAGTTTAATTGTTTCATAGCCGAAAAAATGGGGGCCAAAGCTAATCGAGATCTATCTATGGATGCTCAGACAGGACACTAGGCAGATGGAAACAGCTCAATTCTTACATATTTACGCCCGATTCTTATTGACTTTTGTGCATTCTTTCCAAAGAAGCAGTCATGTTGGGGTTGGATAATTGGCTTTTACAGCGAGAGTATACCAATCCGGGTACTGGCTTGACTGATGTGTAAATAAGCCAATGCCCACAAACGGATAGAAAATGTAGTTATATTGTGTGAATTCAAATGAGGAGCAGGAGAGTGGACCAGCTCCCAAGGTACCAGCCATTGGGCTTTATCTGCCTTGGGCCGTCTCCAAGGTCCCAACAGCCCGCAGCCACCGGACTATATTCGAATTTGGCCGTCTCCAAGGTCCTAATAGCTCATAATCACTGAACTTCATTCGAATCAGGCTGTCCCCAAGGTCCTAACAGCCTGCAGCTACCATGAAGTATAGCAACGTCAGATGAAACACACCAAATGAAACACACGTTGGCGCGAGTCAAGAATGGATCGAAATGGAGAGGTTACCATCCAGTCAAAGAGCTCCCTGACATGGCTGATTAGACTCGCCTAGTCGGCAGTTCTTCCTTGTGCCGAAAGTGAAGAATATGGAGACAATAAAAGCTAAGCCCATGGGCTTTGCCATCTCTTACTGCGCCCTGGAATATTATTTCCCTGCACTTGAGGACCAAAACGGATTCTACTCGTCGCATTCCGGCATCTAGTACAATGCCAAACAACCCAATGTGGTATTTTGCCTATGGCTCCAACATGCTTTCGGATGTCTTCATCAAGCGAAGAAAAATCCAGCCTCTCAAATCCGAAGTTGCTCTGGTTAAAACGCAAACCCTCTGCTTCAATATAATGGGAGTTCCATACACCGATCCTGCCATGGGGGGCTTGCGCCCAGCTGAGGAACATGATATTCCGGTATATGGTATTGCGTACCTACTGTCTGCGGACGATATGAGACAGGTGATCATCAGCGAAGGGTATGCAAATTCTAGAATTCTAGGCGCATGACTAGCTCAAGGATATCTAACCGGTACAGAGGTGGAATTGCCTACAAAGCTAAGGTGTTTACTGCCACGTTGCAAAATGATGGGTCAGAAGTGAGTGTTCATTTGTTGGTGGGGAGACACAATATCTCAAGAAGCTACGAGAGGCTTCCATCAACGAGATATATGGTAAGTTTATCCGCTTCGCCTCATTGCATGATTTGGCTCTGACTTAAATGCACAGGATCTGTTGGTTCGAGGTGCCAGTGAACATTCTCTCCCAGAGTCTTACCAGAAGAGACTTCTGTCACAACGAACATTTATTCCGGGGCAAAGCTGTCGATTCAAGGTTGGTAAATGGCTATTTGACGGATTCTGGCAACGGGTCGCACACTGGATTGAAAAAGGAGTCTACAAATTCAAAGATGGCGAAGGGAACGTTCCACAGTGGTTCCTAGTTGTCTTCGATTTTCTCTTATGGACCATGTGGTATTACCATGACTACGTCCACAGCGTCATTTGGGGCAGGGGTGACGGATTAAATAGGAAATAGACCATTGGAATAAGGCGTGAATTTTGAGAGAAGATCAATATTCAAAATTCACTTGCTTTTCTCCGACATGAGGGCTCTAGGCAAATCCATCTCTGCATCGGGATAAGCCCCTCTCACAACACCTCGGAATTTCTCATTCCACAGTTGCTTCACTTCATCCTGCATGACCGGTGCTTGAGATTTGCTTGAAGCTGATTGCACTTCCACATCGTTCAATACACGGATCACATTAAGCCCTGTGATCTTTTCCACGTCCGATCTGGCAATTCCACGCTCTAGCATTCTGCAAACCAAATGAGGATATCGAGCAACATTCTCGATTCCTTTCACGGCATTAAACATACCGTCATAGTCAGATCCAAGTCCAATATGATCGTAGCCAATCTTTTGTCCAACATGCATAATGTGATCAATGATATGGTCCATGTTTCCTTGGGTGGGATCGACGTGAGCAAGAGAGGGAATAAATGTGATCATAATCACTCCCTTGTTGACTTTGAGTTTCTCGAGAATAGCGTCGGGGACATTGCGAGGATGTGGAACGATGGAGGCTCTGGACGCTTAATGTTCAGACGGAACGTTCTTTTGCAGCAGTCTGGCTTAGAAATGGCTTGGAATAACTTACATTGACGAATGAGAGAAAATCACAGGCGCTTCAGAAATATCCAACACTTGATGCATCACAGATTCGCTTGTATGGGAGAGGTCAATGATCCTTATTCTGCTTAGCTTCTTGATTTTTGCGGGAGTTGGCAAGATCACTCTCACATTCCAATTCTGTTCATTTCCCTGATTATCAATTCGCCCTTGGAAGATAGTCCGTCATGTGCTGGAGCTATTGCGGTCTAGTCATCTTAGCTCCTGCCACTTGTTCGTTGATTTGTTATCACTCACTGCGCTATCTGCGTACAGATTATTCTTATTATGCGCTAATGTGACATATCGGACTCCAAGTTTATGATACAACCGAAGAACACTGGAGCTGTTTGCAATCTGATGGAGCCCTTCGACGCCGATTAGGCTAGCAAATTTCCCATCAGTGAACAAGCGCATGATATCGGAGGCACGATCGACGAGACCCATGTGGTCTGAATACAAATCCACCAGTCGATGTACTAGATCGATTTGCTGCAGTGTATCTCTCAAAGTCTCTAGGTGTGCCGCATCGTCGGTGAAGTCGTCTGAATCTGGGCTAAGAATATCATCAGCGGAGGATAATTATTGTAGATCGTGGTATCCAGGCTACCAGTCTATGTAAACACTCCAGAATGCACCACCAGATTTCCCTTCTCTGAGTCGCTTGATATCAACATGTCCCACTAGGTCCTTTTCCGGCTCCAACCGACTATCCAGTTGATTGTCGTAAAACCCGCGAATGAGATGTGGCCAGTCGTTGTGTCCATCTAGGTGAATTGTCAGCCTTAAGGTCTCGAACATAGCCCACTAGCAGGACACACACCAATTAGTGGGACTGAATTGAGGATATCGATGGCCTCCTCCATAAACATGCTCGTGGAGACTAGCTATAATTAGTCAAGCGTCGAATGATCCCAAGGTCCGAGAGCAAAAGTGCATGAAAGAAATTATTGATCGGCAAGAGAGGAAAATGAAAGAAACCAGAGGGAGTATTGTATTTCAAAGGATTCAAGAAATATTTGTCAATAGTCTCCGACAAAGTCTCCGGGGTCGAAGGCTAGACTGCTTCCCAAGGTACTCACTCGTGTTATATGGTGAGGCCGAAGGGATTGTCAATGCTAGACCAAAGTTTTCATCTGTCCTTTTCCAAATTCATCTGATTTCCGTCTGGACAGTCGGAAAATATCAGGGTTCCTCACGATGACACTGAAAAAATGGGTGCCACCGTACCACCTAGGTGAACGGTTGGGCCCTAAGACCAATCTTCGTCTCATTCTCATGACAACAACCCTCGTCAACTTTTTGGATCTTTTTCAGCTCTCGGCCGTCCTCTTTGGTCTCCCAGACATTGAAAAGGCGTTAGATTTTACTAGCGAGGATATCAACTGGGTGCTTATTGTTTACAACATTACCTTCGCCGCTTTCCTCCTCATCGGGGGGCAGTTGGGTCAGAGATTCGGTTTGGAAAAGACGTTCATTTCGGGAGCGGCAATTCTTACAGTATCCAATATCATCAACACAGCGGCGCCAAACAAAGCGGCTCTTCTTGCCGGTCGGGCTATTTCAGGGATTGGAGCGGGATTGACTGTAAGTAGTCGGGCACGATGAAATGCTCCGTTGCACTTATCTAATCATTATCTCGACTCTTATGAAGGCACCGAACGGACTTGCTATCCTGAGTAGAACCTTTCCCGATGGCGATGCTCGAAATAAAGCACTAGCAATCTACACAGCTTGCGCCCCATTAGGATCTACCATTGGCACTGTTGTTGGTTCCCTTCTCTCCTGTATGGCTTACAGTCCTTTCTCGCCAGCAATTGAATTTTCTGACTGGAAGTTTTTAGCATCTGACGCCGGCTGGAGATCTATATTCTGGTTGTGTCTAATTCTCACCGGGCTGGCACTGGTGCTAGCTTGCCTATTTTTACCCCCCTTTGCCAAGGCAAACGACACTCCAATCGACATACTGGGAAGTGTAATTTTTGTGATTGGAATTGCCCTACTAGTGTATGGTCTGAATGATAGCCCAAGAAGCGGGTGGTCTTCAGCGCCTGTCCTTGTAGGCATTCTTCTAGGAGTGTGCCTATTAGGTGTCTTCGTCTTTATCGAGATGAAAGTTGCCAACCCATGCATTCCGCCATATGTTTGGAAAAGTCTCCCTTTCTTCCTCATGCTTGTCGCTATCTTTGCTTTTGGTGGCAGCTTTAGTTCGTGGTTCTTCATTACCACGCAGCTCTGTGTAAATCTACTGGGCTACACCCCGGTTCTCACTGCGGTTTATTTTTTGGTAAGTCTCTCAGCCTCGGTGCTCCAACTCCGCTCTGCTTTAAATCAGATATGCTTGATCCAGAAGCTTCCATTTTGATTGATGCCTGGCTGACACGCGCCATTGAATAGCCTGGTGCATTCTCAGCCATTGTCGGCGGAGCTCTGTCGGCACCCATGATCAAGCTTACCGGAGAGAAGATGACTCTGGTGATTGGGCTTACTATTACAGCGGCCGGTGCTGTAGCTTGGGTATTCGCAACTCCTGATCTCGCCGGGGGAACTGGCCATGGTGAGGGATACTGGTACTCCATTGTGGCTGCCATAATCTTTGTCTGTGGTAGCCCGGTTGCGATGGTTCCGGCCCAAAGCATTCTACTTCGTCAGGTCGAAGCAACCAACCATTCTATGGCTAGCGCACTGTTTAACACTTCTTACCAAGTCGGGGCCAGCGTTCTTCTAGCCGGTGCCAATGCCTTTATGAATGGGAATCGAAAAGCCATTAATGGCATCATGATGGTATCCATGACTGGATATCAGAACGCATTTTGGCTTCTTACCGGGGTCCTTGGAGGTGCAGCACTCGCCATAGCTATGGCTTACTGGCCTCAAAAAACAGATCAACAGCCAGAGAGCCTAATGGAAGAATCCAACCCAGATGAGGAGCAACAAATAGTGAAGTCTCAGTGAATCCTATGACGCGCTGGATCACCACACCTAATTTTTACAATCCTACTTGTCAGCCAAATGATTTATATCTGTTACCTTTTTCTTTTTTTCATGTTTGCCCTTTATCATATAGTTGAGATAGTCTATTGTGCATCTCAAGCGGCTACCTCTCGATCTATTCTCGAGTCACTATTTCCTCTGTCATCCATACCCATTTCCCTGTATGTACAATCATCTAAAAATATTATTATGGTGGGGCTTCACATGCAGGAAGAGGTCTACTGGACTACGCTATTGTGAGCAACAGAAGTGTAAAATGAATTGCTGATGATATCCAACTACTGCCGTTGAAGCTGCCTGAATGGCACCTGGGCGGCAAATTGGCAAACAAACAAAGGCTTGAAAGTCACAGAGGCGCGAACGAATGTCTGTCAACCTGCATAAAGGCAGGCACACCCTCGGGGTTGACCTAATAGTGTCAACAATTTGTGGGCGTTTGTTTAACAATCCTTGTTGCAAAATTATAATCTCTTGGAACTTAGGCTAGCTTCTTCGATTATCGGGACCGAAGTTTTCATTTTCTAAGAGTCCTTAGGCTTTCTTTGCCCAAGCGAGATGATAGTGGTAGACATTTCCAACATTGCGAAGCTCGATCTCCAATTCCTTGCGAAGAATATCAAATTCCTCGCTCTTGGGCTGTCCCGGCTTCCCTATCGTAATAAGATTTGGGTTAGTATCTATTTCTCTGGACAGTGCATGAGTTTGTGATCAACATACCACTTAGCATTCTTTTCATTCCATCAAGCAGATGAAGCAAAACGACCACAGCCCTCTCGCCTTGCTCTGGATCCTCTGATGCGGCTCCAACCTTGATGACTTGAACACTTTCTTGGATAGCTACAGCACCAGCACCCCGTAACCATTGTGCTAGGAATGATCCCGGGCTCGGCTGGTTCCCTATGGCCGCCCAAGCATTGACCATGATGTCACGGAATTTCACGAACGCTGCATGCTCAGGCCCCTCCTGGATTGAAAGCATGTTCCCTTCGTGTAGCTCAATCCAACCGCCCGGCTTAACACACGAGAACAACATATTGACAGCCTGCTGAGCAGTTTGATCGGAGGCGACTGTAAGAACGAAGCGCTGGTGTACCACATCAAAGCTGTTTTGAAAATCGGCAGGCCAAGGGTCAAATATTGAGTGAAGTGAAAGATGCAAATTTTGAGGGCGCAAATTATCCGGGAGGAAGTGCTGGGGGGCGATGTCGGTGCCAAAAAGTGATGTTGACGGGGAAACTGACTGGGCCAGATCCATCAACCATGTACCCTCGGCGGTGGCGGAGTCCAAGATACGAAGGTTTGGCTGCTTGATGTCCACAGGGCAATACAAAAGCTTTCCGTTCATTGCGGTCTTCACGAGATCATGTTGAGTTCGTAGACGATCGTACTCACCCTGATGGCGGGGACCCCGATAGGTGTCTGGAGGATTGGATTTCGACATCTTGTGTTATGAATGAAGAAAATGAGATTGCGAGAGTAAAATATACGACCAAGCGAAAACATGGAGTGGCAGTGAAGACAGACGCTGGTTTTTAGGAACTTTCATATGAAATACAGACACATTTCGGCGACTATCACTCAATCGAATGTAGAGAAAAACATACTCGCCGAGGCTAGTATAAGAAGCACACGACACATGAAAGGCCTATAATGAGCTGTAATCATTCGATCGTTTCTTTAATTTTTTCTTTCCTTGCCCAATTGCAATTGATCATCATACGTGATGTCCCAGCCAAGCGAAGATCTATCCGTGCGGCCTCAAATCCCCGAGGACAAGCTAGTCTTGTATGTTAAAAAAGGTAAGAAAGTTCAACACTACGGTCTAAGCTCATGGCAAAATTCAGTCGATTGATCTTGTATTCCCTCATCTATGATCGGGATGAAGCTTGGTCTTCCCACTTTTACGGCTACTAACCGCTTACAGCGAGTCCCACATCCACGGCCAACGCCGTGAAGCCGCTGATGCTCATTGAGGCCCTGAAAATTCCTCACGAACTTCATATCATCAAATCAACCAGCAACGAAACATGGTTCCACTCAATCAACCCCTACAAAATGGTCCCTGCCATGGAAGACGTCGAGATTTACCAGGTCAACGGCAAGCCGCAACGGCTGAACATTTTCGATAGCTCTGCATGTCTAACTTACCTGGCGGAGAAATACGACAAGGAAGGACTTTACAATGGCAGAGACCTCTGTGAGCGAACCATTGTCATGAACTGGTTGATGTCCTACACAGCGGGGTTGGGTGCAACCGGCAAGATTTGGCTTTTGATGAAAGCACCGAAGCCAGTGGATATTGGCGAATCGCTTTCGGTGTTGCTGAAATACATTCGCACCGAGTATCAGTTCCTGGAAACTCGGCTAAATGAACCTGGCCAGAGTTACATAGCTTTGCCCGACAGACCGACCATTGCGGACTTTGCTATCTTGCCTCTGGCGAATGAAACTATCGCAACGTCCGCCAAGCTAGAATTTGGCGAATGGCCAAAATTGAAGGATTGGAGTGAGAGGATGAGAGAGCTACCGCCAGTCAAGGAGGCTTTGAATAGAATCTCTCGGATAGGATTATCCGATGAAGAGCTCATGGAGCTGGATCGCAAAGATTAAGACTCCATTATTGTGTTCAATTAGTCCTCCGTTTTGAAATTTCATTGGCAA
The DNA here is from genome assembly GCA_023627375.1 of Penicillium paneum. Taxonomy (NCBI): domain Eukaryota; kingdom Fungi; phylum Ascomycota; class Eurotiomycetes; order Eurotiales; family Aspergillaceae; genus Penicillium; species Penicillium paneum. Next base: position 19,089 of record JAMAFK010000059.1, read on the forward strand.
GGCCAAGCGATTTAGATTATCTTTCCTCTCATTACTCCGTAGTCTTGGGCCTTGGGCCTGCTGCATAGGGACCAAAAGGCAGAGGAAATTTGTAAATTTGTAATTCTGTTGGGATCACGTGATGTGTCGTCACTGACCATGCGCTCCCGAGAGCTTTGCAGTGTTTGCATACACTCGAAGCCTGAGGCAGGAACGCGGCACTTGGCCAAGTTGATCTACCGGGGAAATGCTTACCAATGCCGGGGCTTCACTTTCCAATGAGGATGCATCCTGATCCGGACCATCAACTTCTCTCATTCTACTCTGACTTATGAATACCAATTTCAGATGACTTGTCTGCGTGGCCCTCATTCAAATCATCGATGTTCTTCATTTCTTTTCGCACTCCTTCAGACTTCTATTCAATCCATATTCAACATTTCTTCGCCATCAAAATGGTAAAATCGACCTTATTTCAACGTCCGCTGAAGACGGGCACAGGCATCTGCTCCCTGGACCCAGGGGGGGCATTCACTTTGTTTAGATGGAAACTTATATAGACTAGAATATTTAAAGAAGTATGTCATGGTACATTTGAATGTCAAGATATATATCTAACTGCCAGAAGTAACACATATAATATATGATATGAATTCAACACATGTCAGGATAGAAAACCAACGATATATACTACTGGAGTATCAAATCGAACTGCATACAAAAGAGAATGGAAGAAATAGATGAAAATGGACAGGAAGAGCTAAAAATCAAAACAAATCCAGGTAGAGGAAGGCGATGAAAAGATAATTTGATGGGCTAAAGAGACAGAATAACTACCCGTAAGCGATGTACGACAGGTTCGCTTTAGCACCCAAACATCCAGCTCTGGACTTGCCGTTCCATGAGAAGATCGAGTGCGATAAAGACGGTGGCTTCATTACGCCACCGCCTGGTGTTACTCTATCAGACGCCCTGGTCTTCCTGGTCATCGTATACAGCCTGTCCACCTCAACCAGTTTCCTTTCTCTCCTTTTTTCCACAATGCAGTCCGCAGAATACAGTCCTCGTATTGCTCACTTTTCTGTTGACCAACAGTTGTTACTTTGAGAAGGCAATTGGCCAGGATGTACGTTACTGAGGTATCACTACCTGAGGCATCAACTATAAAAATGAGTTAACAGAAAGAATTGTTGCTGACTCGCTCGGCATGCCAAGACCAGATCCCAGTGTCATCTTTCTGGATAATACCAACTCGCAACTACTACTCACAAAGAAAGGTGGAAAGTCGGCTACGAGATGGCTAGCACTTCGTTGGTTCTTCGTCAAGGATGCAGTCGCCCAAGGGCACGTCAACATTCTGAGAGTCAACACAAAGCAGAAAGCTGCCGACAGCTTCACGAAAGCGCTCACAAAGGAACAGTTCCAGAACTTTGCGAAGTTACTCGGTATGACTTAGTCTAAAGGAACATTTATTTTTTTTTTACAGCGAGAGGATTCGCCAACACAAAATTTTTACATCATCAAGAAGAGAGATATGAGATGGATGTCGGGTGGCCAGCAAGGCGGTCACCCAGTAGGTCCAGATCCCACAAGTAGAGAGTTAGCTAGTCTCGTCCTTCGTCCTTTTCCTCTCTCTGTCCATCCCATTCCAACCGAATCTACTCTCGTTACTTTCTCTCATGAGATATTCCATACAGTAGATCTCCATTAAATTTGTATGTAAATCTACCATTTTCTTGTTCCTTCACTTTCTTGGCTTTAGGATAACCCGCGCATTGGCAATAGGAACCCATGTATCCTGAATGGGTTGCGAGCTCCTCGTCTTCCTGGCGTCGAGCCCTGGTAACTCAATCTCGTACCGATTCAGTAAGTGGTAGACAAAATGTTTCAACATAGCCTCAGCAAAGTGTTGTCCAAGGCACTTCCTTGTTCCAAATCCAAATGTGAAGAGGTTGTAACGAAGCTAGGCAGTATGATTAGCAAAATTACAAAGTATGCTCATCTATCACTTCTCACCTCCGTTGAAGAAAGATGCTGAAACTGATGTGGATTGAAATGAGAATTATCGTTTCCCCAAAATTCCTGGTTGTAGTTGATTGCAAGTGTATCCACAACAACGCTCGTCTAATTTCAACATTAGCCTTCATCCTCAGGTGTAATCTGGATATGACTGACGTGGGGTGGAATAATGTAGCCACCAATGATCTGTGTTCGTGGTGAGCTTTCGGGGATCGTGAATACTGGTCACAATCAGTCAGCAAACATCGACTGATTCTCGAAGGAACACCTCACTTGTGAAGGGGCGAAGTCTGGCTGATTCCAAAAAGCAAAAGTGCAACAGAGTATCTTTCCTACCACAGAGCTCTGCGAGAGACCCAGTATTTGCCGAAATTTCTGCCCGAACTTGTTGCTGTATGTCATTATCTTCAGCCAAGAAGATGATAAGCCAGCTTAGAACGTGTGTGGACACGTCCAAGTTAGCGAAAAGCATTTCACTAAGAGTTTGAAGTATCTGTGGTCCGGTCAGAGTCCGTGAAGGAAGTCAGAAGGTCAGTCATCTCACCTCATTCATCGAAATACAGCCCTTTTCCATCGCCATCCAAGCCTCAACGATAGGTAGCTGGAGATTATTTGATAGAGTTCTTGAATTTACAAGTCTCTGGTTGAAATTCTGCCATTGGGTTTGAAAACGTCTCAGTCGTCGGATTGAGTGTGGTCTCATCCACTGACACAATCTGAAGCGATACACTCCACCGGAAAGAACATTTCCCATAAGTGCAAGGCTTTGCTGACCCAGATCCCACAGCTCTTCCTTTTCATTTTCAGTAAGTGGCCCATAGAGATATTCAGCGGTAGTCATGAACGGAAAGCGTGAGAAATCATTGGCAGCGTGTACCTTGAAGGACTCAGTAGCCCTTCTCTCAAGGCTCTGCAAGTACCCCGTTGCTGCTAGCTCAATATGGCTCGAAATTGATGACACGGAGCGATGAATAAAATGGTGCTGAAACTGAGCCCGAACTTGTTCCCAACGGCCCCCGTTGATGAGGCCCATACAGTCCCCGAGAAGCTCATGAAATAACCAGCCGCCGTTGCTGGATTTGGATTTCGAGTGGGAAGGAGAGTCGCTGTGAAAGACCTTGACGTCGTCGGGTCTCGTGATTACACTGTCAACGGTCAATATACTGTCATCTCTCTATCATGGTTGAAAGACTTGCACTTCGGGGAGAACGCCCGACCAAATGCGATAGACTGGTCCATATTGACGCCATTCTAGGCTGACTTCACGTCCTCGAAGAAATTTATCGAGACATTGCCCATCAATATATTTCCATCTTGGGCCTTTAATATTCTCCCCATGTTCATCTTGAATAGGATATAACACCGTCGATATCTGGCATTCCAAAAAAGTGAGTTACGAAAAACGGGCATCATTCCGTAGGGAGGAATTCTCACAATTCTATCAATAACGTGATCTTTCCTTTGATAAAGCTTCCATATTATTACTATACCGAGGAAAAGATAAATAACTTGAGGGTTGAAGAATTCCATCGCGGATGATCCGTCACGCCGCTGAGAAGGTAATTCGCGTGATGTTTTTGCGATACAATTGGCCATGCGCGATGCCCACGGAATAAGTTTCGCCTAGGAAAAATTTCCAAGTGCTATGTGTCCAGTCCGTAAGGTACTTCATGGAGAATCGCTCTTCAATGAATATTCTCCGATTCGTTAATTACAAGCATCACTTTGCCGGGGAATAAATGACCCCAAGATCTTCAACGATCGGCCAGTAAAGGGGAATAGAGTTTTTATATTGAATTGCCAAGAGGAGAAATCTTCACGCTCAATTTCGGTGCTGATATACTATTTCTAGAGCTGTTGGTGCTACAAGGGTACTCATGTTGGAAGTTTGGATTTAAGTCTACAAAATATAATCCAGTCGCCCAAAAGACAATAAAAAGCCTTGGAAAAATAAATTCTAAAGGATCTCGGATTTTCTTACTTACTCCGGCCCTTGAGTTATAGTAAGCAGTTTCGATACAGAACACGTACACTATATTTATAGTGTTTAGAGTATTTTCCATTCGACTAAATACAGAGGGATGGATGGAAAAGTCTTCACAGCTAAGCAAAGACAATCTCTCTGGCAATTTAATGCTTGCTTCCGGGCTAGTCCTGGCATTTTTCAACCCGAGATGGATGGTAGATTTCCGGATTAAAGTAGGCAGTCACATTCCATTGTCCTTGATCGGAAGCCCAGCATATGTAGGTATGAAATCCTAGTCCATCGGCAAGATCGCGATGTTTACTGTGCGACAACTAATCAGTGACTTGATTTTCAAACGCATTGTCGTCATTCGCCCAACGTACCATAGCTCTTTAACCCCATCGTAATAAGACCCTGTCGCCAGTGTCCTCTCACGGCGGTCAAGGTATTCTGAAAGTCCTCGGGCAATCTGCTCGTCACTTTTTGCATAGTGTCGAACGGGCAGATATACCTTCGACTTAGGAACCTTCGCACCCCGTTTTAGCTCAAAGTAGTAGAGAATACCGCCGGTGCGATGCTCCTTTTCACTAAGAGGCTGATCATCAGGATACTCCTCGGGGTTTAAATCAAAAACCGAGCACCAAAGCTCCCGTAGAGAGTCTAGCTCATCTTGGGTTTTAGGGGCCCTTTCACCTAAACTTAATATCTCAATCACACTTTTCAAGGTCGTTAAAGGTGATCGAACATATATTTTCAACCGAGACTGAGATGGATCCAAACAATCGATGGCCACGATTTCGGCAACTGGCCGCAATTTATCCGGGAACGAGTCGAGAAATTCGTCGAAGATATCAATTGAGTCCATCAAACCCTTCGCGGGTGCAGGAAGCTTTTGAAAAGCGTCTTGAATGACAGAAATCTTTGTCTTGTCTTCTTCTAAAGCTTTCCATCCGGGCAAGTAGTATTGTTTGACAACAATAGACTTTTCCAGTAGATCAAAGGCCATAAAGCTCTGTGATTGTGGAGGAAGCGATTTTTGATGTTCCCTTCTGGCCGGTTCATTTTTTGACAGCAGCAAACTTTGCAGATGGCGGTGGAGATATAAATCTAAGTCGTTGGTCAAACATAGAGCATCTCCAAGTAGGCGCTGACTGGCGGCTGTATTGATGGGATCGACTTCCTGCCCAGCAGACGGGCCAATTGGTTCTACCGAATATCGAACCGTAGGGGTTGCTAGCGATGTAGACCAGCACCAGCTTAGCTCGACTGGGGTATGATCATCCGTCATGAAGCTCTTCCAGCTGTCAGGGGGGCCACGTCCTCTAGGATGGGAACCCAACGATCGTGCGACTGACTCGCGAAAGAATTTTGTGTGAAGCGACTCGGAGTGCGAAGGATAGCCCGCCATAACCAACATGCTCGTGAGCATGGAGCCGACATCCTCTACCCATAATGATATGTCGTCGGCAGAATGTTTGATGGTGTTTTCCTCAGTCGTACCCTGTCGGGATAGTTAATAACTTGGCCCATTTCCTTCATAAAGGTACACACCTTCACGTCTTCTAGTGTCCATTTCCACTTGAAAGGCCAGGCCCTAATATAGGTTAGCCCTATTCACCTCATTGATGTTGCTAGTCAAGACGGTCACTCACAGGAATTTTAGTACTGTCAGAGCCATAATCTAAAGCTATCGATTTTGAAAAGCCTCTATTACCCTTGGGACAACAATAAAAGTTAACTTATACACAATAAAGATCCAGCAATCTCATGTAATCTGTTCGGGGTATTATATCAGGGCCCCAGATCCCTGGGTGGGGCATAAGGTAAGCCGGAGGAGCTCGGCGACTAAGTAACATGCCTATCATGGTGTGTAGACCTTTTCCGAGATGGCTGAATATTCGGCCCTTAAGCTGTCAAAGCCGGTAACCCTGGATAGGGATCCACATATTGGGAGTTTTGAATCGTATACTGTATTTCAACCCTGTGAAGACAGACAGGAGTCTTTGACGACGTTGACTAACATGAAAATGGCGTCAAAAATTTCTGATCGGTGCAAAAAGCGAAATGCTACCATCATACCCAGTCTCATGGGCCAGCATGATGCTGTTCTCAGCGGGGATACAACCACCATTGACCTCAGTACGGCGGAAAACTGGGCGACCAAGACAAAGTTGCTGCAAGGCCTCGAAGGGGTATTCAGCGGCCTATCTGAGCATGTGTGATTGCCAAATGCCCGTAACGTCTCCATCTTTAGCATACTCACGCATTTCAGGATTTGGCCTACTCATCTGGCGTTGGTGGTTGTCACACCACGCGAAAACTCATCGCAGACTTAATTAACTACCGATTCAAACCATCAATTCCCGTTGAAAACTCTCATATTGTCCTAGCGGCAGGGGGAAGCTTCGCTTTGACAGCACTTGTTGAGCAAATCTGCGATCCGGGAGATGGAATTCTGATTGCGACACCATACTGGGCTGGTCTCGACATTTCTCTCAGTGTTCACTGCCATGCCACAATCGTGCCCGTCCATGTACCGCTGAACGATTTCTTCAGCACGAATAGCATCCCACATTATGAATCGGCGATTGAAAGATCTTCAACTCCAATCAAGGCAGTGCTAGTCTGCAACCCCCACAACCCGTTAGGTCAGTGTTACCCACGGGAGACGTTAGACGCTTTGCTCGATTTTTGCAAGCGCCATGAGCTTCACTATATTTCGGACGAAGTATATGCTCTTTCCGCGCACCAGCCATTTTCGTGCGATTTCCATCCATTTGTATCAGCACTTCAATGGGGAGATCGTGAAACGACGGCCCAGGTTCATGTCATATACAGCCTCAGCAAGGATTTTGGCTGCAACGGAATTCGTATCGTGAGTGGCTCTATGTTGATGACCAGCGAAGCAAGAATCGATGGGCATTACTAAAAAGAGATCAAAATGTAGGGGGCGTTAATTACTCAATTCAACGATGCTGTGCGACTTAGTAGCGCTTTAAGCGTTCACAGTCAAGTGTCCTCGCTGTCGACGGTGCTGGCGTCAAAGACAATACTGCAGCCTATCAACATCGACACGACAATAACCCATGGGGCTCAAAGTCTGGTGGGGTCCTATAAAGTTATTCAATCCTTCCTAGAGAATGCTGGAATGGAGTATATACCAGCAGCATTTGGTATGTTTGTATTTACTAGGCTTGGCAGAGTCAGCAAGTTCGATGAAGAGACCAAGCTGCTGAGATGCTTGAAGTCCAGAGGTGTATCTGTGTCCTCTGGGTCAAGTTATCATTTCCAAGAGCCTGGTTGGTTCCGCATATGCTATGCAGTTCCCAGCGATCAGTTAGAAGAGGGTCTCAGGAGAATTGGTCTTGCTGTCCAGGATTTCCATCAGACATTCAACGCGGCCGAACAATGACTGGGCCGGCTTAGTATGAACTTGAAACTTGAAGACTGAAACACTTGTATTACTTGAATTTTCCCTTCCACTTGATGTATGTTGTACATTATTTAAAGGGAGTTGTTGGACCCCCCTTGTGTTATTTGTGTTATTCGTACCGCTGCCTGAAGTTTTGAGTACCGCCTTCCGGATTGGGTACCACTAGAATTCCGCCTACTTCTAGTTTACGTAGAAAACAATTCATTCTGATCAGAAAAGAATCATATATACCACCTGATTTCTATAGATTCAACCGCTTGACAATAATGCAGTTGTTAATGGTGTAGTTATTGATGACAAAGCTGTTGATAAAGCAATTGTTGGTATGATAAATGTGACTTAATTTTGCTAGTGACTTACAAATTGCAGGGGTACGTTTATCCAAAGGGGGATACATCTAACACCCTGTTTAATTCAGTGCGTGTGATTGTCCTGAAAATAGGCAAGGAAGAAAGTAAATCAGCCTCGTATTTTAGAGCTTCCTATTCAATGATAAAAGAGTTGAAAATTATCATACATCTGACAAAATCTCCATCATCGTCTGCGCAATAATAGCAACAGTTTCGTAAGAAACCATATCTTCCATGTATTCTAAATCACACGTCGTGTATTGTTTCTCTTCTGTGAATTCGATCAGGAGTGGGAACTTTGCACCTGTTGTTCTCAACACTCCAGACTCCACCTCGACTCCGGGGAGTAAAATACTGTTTGCGTTGGAGTCTTCCTTTCTGTTATACACAACCATCACTTGGAAAAGTTCGTCTTGTCCAGCAATCTTCCGAATGTCTTTGAGGGGAATTGAGTGCACCAGCGCATTTTGTATCGATGTTCGCACCGTCTTTATCAGACTTTCGAGTTCGTTCAAACTTTCATCGACGCGCACTGGTAGCCGGTCAAGGAAGCAGCCCAGAAGACTTTCGGTGCCAGGTTCAGTGCGATCAACATGCGGTATGCCAACGATGACATCTCGGGTTCCTTGAACATTTGCAATCGCCTTTGCAACGAGAGCGACGTAGACTTCCATAGATCCAAAGAAGCTTGGTGAGTTTCTCAGTACAACAGACTGTAAGTTGCCGGCATAGGTTCTTGAGCCCTGCCCAAGTGATTGAAATGGAGGGCTGGGTAAATTCAATAGGTGGTCTCGCCAGTATGAAGCATGTTTGGACAGCGGTGGTTGATTGTATCTCTGCCATTGAGCCCAAATTGTGTAATCCGGAGTCTCATGTGCAGGAGATGTGACATCTGTTTGAGGATCGCTATCAAGCGAATGACAATACTCTTCCTGTATCTTTCTCAGAAGAAGATTTATGGATGCCTTGTCCGTAACGGCGTGATGTTGCACAATGACAAGATCGACCCACGAAGCGTTTTGGTTGATCATGATCCTGGTCAATGGACCAAATGAAAGGTCAAATTTTCGGTTGGCGAAGCTGCTGATTGGGGGATTCGGGATTCTGTCCACGACCATTTCGTAGGAATCATGAGATTGACCACGTACGACTTGACCATCGTCAGCCTTAAAACAGCTTTTGAGAACTGGTTCACTGGAAGTAACTTTCTCGATGGCTTTCTGGAAGAGTTCCAGGTTAAGGTCTCCTTTCAGTCGCAGATGACAGGCCACATTGAAGGCTTGAGGTGTGGGAGAGGAGGTCGACAAGTGGAAAGCCTCTTCCTCAATGTTGGAGGTAACTGTGTATGGTGGCTTAGCCGTTTGCCAAGACGAAGAGAAAGAGTGCTGGGTAGACAGCCGGTCTTTATCACATAGATGATCAGTTATCTCTTTGCATAACGCCGACAACACGGTGTTGAAGATAAAAAGCCCCATCGGCAGTTTTGTGTTCAGTATCCTACTGGCAATTTGAGCAGCCTTTATCTGGGAAAGGGAATTGCCTCCCAGTGCCAAAAACTCCGACTCTTCGCCAATTTCGACAGTTTCAGGAAGGCCGATAGCCTCACGCCAAACCTGAGCCACCAGAGACTGAGTTGGTGTCAACGGATCTGGGCTTTGTCGTTCTGCCAGATTCAAATGGGACTGCAATGCCTTGCGGTCAAGTTTCTGGTTCGGCATTGTTGGTAGGGCAGAAAATGCCACGATGGTCGAAGGGCAAGCATATCTAGGCAGTTTGGTTCGGAGGGCCTCATGAAGACCAGGGATATTGATATTATCTGGCTCAACAAATGCAACAATGTTATCGCCACTAACAAGGGCTACCGCCCGGCGAACTTCTGCACAGACTGTGCGAATGGCGTTTTCAACTTCGCTCAGTTCAACCCGGTAGCCTCTTATCTTGACCTGATTATCATATCGCCCCAAAAATCTCGGCTCCATATCCTCTGTCCATACGGCACAGTCCCCAGTGCGATACATGCGGTGTCCAGGTACAAATGGATCCGGAATGAAGCGAGTTCGCGAAACCGATTGCATTTCGGCCCCGATGTAACCATTGGCGATTTGAATGCCACTCAGACAGATCTCACCAGGCACACCGACGGGGACTGGCTGATTTCGCGAATCGAGTAGGTAGACTCCAACGCGAGGGATCGTTTTCCCTAATGTTACCTCTTCATGTGGACTGAGAAGCTTGAACAAGCACCCAATCGTGCACTCGCATGGCCCATACGAGTTGTAGACAGCTTTAGTCCCTGACCAACGGTCTGCAAGAACTTGGGGTACCGCTTCTCCGGCAAAAAGAATGGTGTCAATATTCGGGAAGTCAGAAGGTTCCAAAACCGAGAGGAAAGATGGTGTGATCATAGTCGCGTCAACCCGTGAAAGATGGGCAAATGGATCCACTGGATCGGCCAAGACGAGAGTAGCTCCATAGCAGAGTGTTCCAAAGATCTCGGCCTGATTGACATCGAATCCGGGTGAAAACATTTGTGAGTGTCGTCGACCTGGGCGAGCATCCATGCGAGCAGGTCCATAGGACAAATATGAGACCACTGCTTGATGTGGGATTTGGACACCCTTAGGAACGCCTGTGGATCCGGATGTGAATGTGATGTATGCGAAATCCTCTCCCTTTGTTACTGTCTCTAGTCGGGGACACGTATTCGGGACCGTATTCCCCAGGAGGTGATGCAACAAAATATTGTGTTGGAAAATATCTTGAAATTTAGAATGACAGTCTTCGTTAGGAAAGATGCACAGCTTCACTTTAGCTGACTTTACCATGATCCGCATTCGCTCAATGGGTAATTTTGTATCAAGTGGGACGTAAATAGCCCCGGCCTTGATGACAGCAATGACGGAAATGAGCCATTCGATGTCACGGTCACTGATTACCCCAACAGCATCCCCAGGACAAACGCTGGCTGCAATTGTTTTGGCGACATAATTTCCCAATTGATCAAGCTCCCGATATGTGATACAGCGGGATTTGGATTCAATTGCCACTGCGTCTGGCCACTGATCGACACCAATCTCAAAGCTGCCCTTGAGATTAGATGGTCCCACGTAAGGGCTCATAAGAGTGGGTGAGTTGGTAGTCAGCGAAAGAAGCTCGGTTGGCTCCAACATTCTTCCGCACACCTGGGATATTGTCTGGCAAAGCGGATCAAGCAATGCGAGAAAAATGTTTCGGAAATGTGCGATCATGCGCTGGATTACCGGCCTAGTATACATTGTCTGGTTATATAAACCCTGGAATGTGAGACGGCCTCCTTCTCGTCGGATGAGGATGGTCAATCCAAATTCGGGAACGTCGGTACGAGAGAATTTCCAAGTGGAGCCTTCAAAGCCTGGTAAGCTGTACTCTAGGAAAAGAGCAGTCTGGTATACCCGAGAGTGACTTCCAGGCATAATGGTTTGCAATGCTTCTTGTGCGAACCACTGGTGAGAACCGATGTCAAGTAGTAGGGTTTGCACACTCGAAAGCAAGCCTTGTTTGCTTTTGTGGTCCACGAGGCTCATTGGGAAGGGACAAGTATTCAAGGTCGGGCCCACAAGAGAGTCGATCCCCTGAAGAGGGAAGTCTCGGCCTGAGAACACAGTCCCGAACGTGATCTGCTCTTGTGCTGTATAGGACCGTAAAACAAGAGCCCAAGCAGCATGTATCATTGCTGCCGAGGTAACATTCTGAACTCGACATATCTGCTCAACTTGGTCCAATTCAAGCTCAACGTTGACAGTAGTAATCCCAAAACGTTGCTCTTCCTTTTCCGTATTCGGCTTAGGAAGGCTCAATGGCACTGCATCGGCGACCTTAGAAAATGCTTCCTTCCAAAAGGCCAGTTCTTTATCGTGTGGAAACTGAGACTTTTGTGACAGGCTTCGCGAGAACTGCCAGAATTGAGCAGGCGTGCTCTCCAGGGTTCCACCCTTCAGAAGCGTTTGAACTTGCTTGACCACGTTACTCATAGACCAACCATCAATCAAACTATGATGAACAAGCCATAGCAAATGCGCATTGCTGTTGCTCTCATTCACAAGAAGGCGAAAAGTGTTAAGAGGACGGAAGACATTACTGTATTCGACATTGCCCGTGCTTTTCATCAGCTCGTCGGATTGATTCAGGAGAGCCAATGGTGCTTCTTCATCAGCCAGGAACTGGGTTTCCCAGTCATGATGGTACGTAGAACCAACTTTCTGTTTTCCCTCGGTGAGATCAAAAGTTGTTCTGAATATGGAATGCTGCTCTAGAACTGCTTTCCAGGCATTGGAAAATTTGTCACTGTATTCCGTCGGAGAATTCCAAGGAAGGGCGATGGTGACCAGCATATAGCTCGCCGCTGAACATTTAATGGAAGATCGAATCATTCCCATCTGCGTGGTCGTAATCGGGGACGTAACGGAGGAATCGTCATACGCGGTGTCCAATAAGGGCTCCGACGGTTCCTCTCCCGGTGCATCAGCTTGATCCAGAAGTTCAGAGAGGTGAACCAGAGAATTTGGTGCGAATAATTCCTGGAAATCAACTGTATATCCCTTTTTTCTGAGAATCGACAATAGTCTGATAGCAAGGAGAGAGTTTCCACCGAGTTCCCAGAAGCTGGAAGAAGTACCCACTGAGTCAGTAGAATGCCCCAATGCTTCGGCAACGGCTTCTTGAAGAATTTCCAAGCGAGTGCCGCTCGTGGTGTCAGTGGAAAATTCGGTAGAAATGCTCTCAAAAGTGTCTTGCAACCTTTTCAAATCAACTTTGCCATTGGAGGTGCGATCTAGCTCTTGGAGGGCGATGATCCGATCAGGTATGACAAACTCATCATGTGACCGAGAGAGTTGTAGTCGCATCTCTGTACCATCGATGTTTTCAGGCGTGACAGCTGCCATCAATCTTCCTTTGTACATCAGAGCGGCTGCCGACTGTACCTCGGGGTAGGAAGTCAAGATGGGCAGAACTTCCGTGTCGATATTAACGAGATAACCTCGGTTTTTCACCATGCTATCCTCACGCCCACAGAATATGATTCCCTCTGGTCCTCTGCGAGCCCGATCAAGGGTCCGGTACAATCGACAGCCATTCCAGGTAATGAATCTCTCTGCTGTCAATGCCCCATTTTTGTAGTACCCAGATGCCAGCCCGGGTCCACTAATACAGATCTCTCCTTCGTCAGATTCTTCGAGATGTTCGTCAAGGATGAGCAGTTTTGTATTTTTCATTGGTGTTCCCAGAACAATCGGATTTCCAGGTCGTAACTCAGCCATGCTGGTACAAATGGTGGTCTCGGTTGGCCCGTAGCAGTTGAAGATTCGGCGGTTCGGACTCCACCATCTCTCGATCAAGGCTGGACTTGGAGATTCGCCTCCGAGAAAGACATTCTTGGCTCGGGAATAGGCTTGAGGATCGCCCAATGTAATAAGGAGCGAAGGTGTTGCCGGAAGAATTGTGCAATATTTCGCATCCTCTAAAACCCTTTCTGGTTCAGACAGGACTAAATGACCTCCATGGCAAAGGCAACTGAAAAATACACCCCAAGCGGCTGCATCATAGAGCTTATTTTAGAATTTCGTAACAGATGTTGACTAGATCTCCAGGTTCCACTTACCATCAAAAGCAAAAGAGAACAAAAGGAGAATTTTGTCGTCTCGACCAACCCCCAAGTTGAAAGGCATGCCTCTGTCCCATCCTTGCAGAACATAGTTCTCAACACATCGACGTGGAATAACAACACCTTTCGGGCTCCCTGTTGTCCCCGAAGTGAAGATAATGTAGGCTGGATGTTCAGCATCACCGGGAGTGTCAAGATCTTTGATCGTTGGAACTTCGGTCTTGGTAAATGAGGCATTGTAAGTCAAGCGAACGGTCTTTGCTTCAATCACCGAGTGGCTCGCAGAATCGAGTCCTGTTTTTTCAGACTTAACTACAACTTTCGGCTCGATGGTTTGCAGAACTGCGTCGACTCTCTGTTGGCTCCAAGAGCTGGCATCCATAGGCACAAGGCAGGCACCCAGTCGCATCAACGCCAAAATTGACGCCACACTTTCCAACGATCTCGAGAGAAAGATCGGAATTGAATCTCCTGTCCGGATTCCATGCGAATTAAAGAGCGCAGCTAGGAATAATGAGGCTTTGTCGAGTTGTTCGTAGGTCAAGTTCCTGTTTCCTTGAGAGACAGCGATCGAGTTCGGCTGATCACCAGCATTCGCCTTGATCAGAGCACATATCGACCGAAGCCGGCGATCTTCACCCGAAGCGGCTGGTGACTCAGGTATAGCGTGTGGTGTCATACTTGATAGGCGGGTCGATTTTCAGGAGACTTACGTTGAGAAAAGGCTGGGATCTTGGTTAAGTTCTCTGTATTCTGGGCTTTGCCAAATATTACCTTGCCAACGGCGACTAAGCTTCGGCGGATATTTGCTTCCCAATTAGCCGGCCTAGTCTTCAACTACCGCGAACTACCGCGCGTGAGCTCTACGTTTATTTTTGATTTTTTTTGACAAGACTCCGGTTCATAACACCGTTCGAAACGTCGGAGTGCATATAGTCTCTTTTCAGTTACTGGAATTATGTCTTATCTGGCAAAAGCACAACGAAGGTCCAATTTGTCATTCACTGTTCTGAGGATGCCATCTAAGTGGTTTTTAACCAAACAGCGGTTTCTGTCCCTGAGCTTCCGCCGCAATCGCTGTAGAAACTCCCATTCCGGCCAGGGAACCCGAAAAGATAGCATGGGGAACATTTTTCATCATTCCACAGTTGTCACCTGCCGCATATACACCCTTGACGGTAGTTTGGTAGAAGGGAGGAACTATTTTGATATCACCGCTAGGTGTCTGCTCCAGGCCAAGTTGCTCTGCAAAAGAGCCACGGGGCTTTGTCTCGGGGGTGTGCGCCAGGAATCCCTCTATCACGCTACTTCCATCCTCAAACTCGACGAGTACACTCGCCTTCTCGGCTTGTTTGGACAGGCTCTTGATTTTGCGAGAATCGACCTTCATGACAGTCGAGGTCCCAAATCCCCCGCTCACTTCTTGAGCGAGATCCTCAACGCCGTTTGTGTAGATTGTAACGCTGTGACTGAGTGTTGATACCTGTCGCGCGACATGCAGGGCCGAGGGGGGCTTGGAAAGTCCGCCAATGGCAAGAACACCAGCGGAAGTGCATCCTCGCTCTTCGTAGCCTTTACAGAAAAGACAGTGGAATCTAGTCCGATGATCAGTTTAGAGCGGTTAACTATATTGGTATGTTGGTGGTATCTCACATTCCCTTTCCCCAGCACTCAGCATAGCCCGGGATATTGGGGAAGACGTCCTCGACACCGTTGCACAGAATGAGCTTTTTTCCGTTCCACGTGTTTCCAGTCTCATCGGTCAGAGAGAACCCTCCTGACTCCTCCTTTCGGACGCTAGAAACAGCTGTGCTCTTGAACTGGACATGGTCATAGTTCGCGAGAATATTGTTCTTGGCTTGGTCTCGATATTCCGCGGGTTTAACATGATCAAATCCAGGGATCAAATGCATATAGTCTGCGGGGTCATTTCGATAGGTTCCAGCATCGAAAACGATTGAATTCTGTTGTTGACGAGCCAGAGTGAGAGCCGCAGTAAGGCCTGCTGGGCCTCCACCAATAATGAGTGCGTCTGCTGAAGTTGCCATTTCTGATATTGAATTAGACTTGGTGATAAGAGGAAGGATTTCGTTTGGTGTACGATTCTTTGTGTCGAGAATGCCAGAGAGAGCTCACTTCATGCTACCAGCACAGCTATCAAGTATGGTCTAAGTGGCAGGGCTCGGAGGTTAAAAGCCGACATAGTGTCCGGCGGACATTAAGTTTCGTAGGATAGCCCTCGATAGCTCCCACTTTTCAGGTCCATTAAGCCTATTGCATGTACGAAGGATCTCTAGCGCGCATTGAACATCACCAAGGTCCCCGTCATATATCCGGAGTAGGTACCTTGGACGACACTGAAATCCAATCAGAGATTCCGTCTCTGTTCGGGATTTTGATTTTCTTTGCTGTTCGCTGGTGGTATGTGCTATCCACAACTATAGTATACAACATAGCCGTGTCGAGATTTCTGCCCCACCTCTAGCGACATTCATTTGGACCCTGGAATATATACCTGCTTACCAAAAGTGCCTAATCCCATATTTTCTTTACGCGGATTTGAGTGGTTGAAGAACTTTGAAATACTATTGACAGG
Source organism: Penicillium paneum (assembly GCA_023627375.1). Classification (NCBI taxonomy): domain Eukaryota; kingdom Fungi; phylum Ascomycota; class Eurotiomycetes; order Eurotiales; family Aspergillaceae; genus Penicillium; species Penicillium paneum. Next base: position 35,073 of record JAMAFK010000059.1, read on the forward strand.
ATTTATCATTCTCGTGTATCACCAATATGTGTCCTAACTGCTAAAGCAAGCCTTCCAAAGTTGCCTGTCTCAAGTTTTGTAATTATTTAGCTTCAGGCTTTTGGCCCCAAACAAAGTACACGTTAAGGGCGACGTGATGCTCGTCCATCTCCTTGGCAAACCGCTCGGGCAAAGTCTTCCAGTCTTCTTCGCTCATTCCAACCATCTCGGGCCTAGATATCGTTAAATATTTTTTTTCTTCAAGGATTCCCAAACGCTAACTTACTTGGCCACCGATTGGAAGAATCCGAGAACGGACAACATGTTTCGTTTTCCTCGCGCTCCTAGTTCGGGATCGGGATTTGAGGAGCCAGCAACCATTTCAATTGCCTTGTATCCCACATTCACGAGCCCTTCGTCATTCAATCGGCTCGCTAGCTTTGTGGACGCGAGTGGGTCGGAAACCACCGTGCTGGTCAATTTATGGACCGCCTGGACAGCCGGGCATGACTCGATGGGCTTGGAAACTGGAGTCTGAAAGTCCATTTCAACAAGTTGAATCCAACCTCCCGGCTTCACGCAGCCTATCAGGTTGCGAAGTACGAGTGGAACTTCTTCGGTTTTAAACAACGGGATGACGAACCGTTGGTGCACGAGGTCGAAACTGTCTTTCCACTCGGCAGGAAACTCGTCGACCAGGTTTTGCTTCACAATCTGAAATTGAGAGCTGTCCTTGAGAGGTGGATATCCTTCGGGGCTTCGAGGTTCCGACCGTGAGCTTATGCAAAGATATCCTGAACAAGATTGGAATTCAAACTTACGCGTTGTCAAAGCCAACAAACTCGGTATCTTTGGGGAGAATAGACTTGACATCCTGCATCCAGTAACCTATGGAATGTTAGCATCATCAATGGAACGTGCAGAAACAAGTATAATACCATCTGCTGTGGCGGCGTCGAGAACTCGTAATCCCGAACGGTTCAAGTCAATTGGCGCCAGGATCAATCCATTGGCACCTCCTTTCAGCCACTCGTGCTGGTTTTGCATCCGCTCAGCTTCTTCCAAGTTCCGTGGAAGGAAATATCTACTTCCGACATCTTCAACATTCTTATCAACAGGCTGGGCTTGGATGTCTGTCATGATGCTTTGAGTTTTTTGGGTTGATATCTAGTTTCGACAATTGTTGAAGCAAGTCAAGAAACCTTCCAGTATAGGGATTGTGCTTAGATATATAAATACTTCATCCATATTAATATATACCAGACTGCAATTCAGGGAGCTGAGCCTCCTGGGGCCATTATCGTAACGTTCACCAGAGATTTGGAGAGGCCGGAGAGTAATCGGACCCAAAAAGTAGCATCTTGAAATCTCCGAAATCCATTCCCTTGGGCGACGTGTACAGTAGTTTCCAGGGAGCGGAGAATATTAGAGGGGGGAGAGTACCCTTGAGGCCAGTTAGCTAACCTTGGAAGTCACCGAAGCTGAGTCAGTTCCCGCAAGGTTCATTCAGATGCCAACGCGGGAAGGAGGCCCCACTTTTATGAAGCCTAGCCAATCATAGAACTGACACCGCCAAGGTGCTCTTGGTAGAGACGAGGAAATCCAGGAGCTGTTTGCATTGTGTGCACTGTTTGTACTGTTTGCTTTGTTTGTATCCTCACTTTGTTGGGATTTGTCATCTCTTTCCTTCCACACTCATCCACCCAACTTCCAAGATCAGCTCGCTACGGGGAGTTAGAGAGAGAAAGCAGAGCAAAGAATAACCTTGCGAGAGTCTTCCTCTGCCTCCTAGGGTGTTGCCTGCTTTTCTACCTACTTTGAACTACTGTCTACCACCTACTACGGTACTCGAAATGGGCGAGAAAATTGAACATACCAATTATCAAAAGAGAATTCATGCATCTCCCATATGGCAAAGGTTTCATTTTTCGCTACACTATGCCTACTATCAACCTATCTAGGAATTCAATTTTTGGATACATCCTGACGTGCGCTGAAGTCTTCAAACGGTAACACCCGTAGCAGCTTGTTTCCAATAACGCTACGATATTCTCCATCTCTAAATTCCACAGCTAGTTTTATATTGATCTGCTTTTGGTCAATTCGCGAATAACAAGATCTTATCATCCCCAAGGTCATGAATTTCAAAATGGCTCACAAGGTCCCCCGAAGACCAAAAGATACCTTTCTTATTTTTGACATTTCCTTTCGTATCTGAAACTAACCAAGATCAAGTGTGGCTTGAATCTTGATATGTCTAATTCTCCAGAGTGCAAGTCCCGCCATGCTATGGATACCAGTGGGGGTTGCGACAACAGGTATTCTTACCACAATCGAAGAATGTATGTCCCCTCACCGCACTTGAATCTTGAATCTCCTCGCTGGATCATTCAGTTGACAAGTCAATAGAGCGGACTTTCGAGTCTTGCCCCTCCTAGTATTGGGGTTTGCTAGCTATCAGCTTGACAGAACCAACATTGCCAGCGCACTCACAGGCAATTTTGCAGCCTTCATATCCGTCAACCAAAACATTATTAATTTCGGAAATCAACTGATGTTCTTGGGTGTTATTGTACTCGAAATACCATCAAATATCATTCTACACAAGGTATATCGCATCAATTTCCTGATGATACCCGTGTGATTAAGTTGAATTAGATCGGTCCTCGCCAATGGATCAGTGGACAGGTCTGCATATTCGGGATAATAGCATGTCTGCAAATATTTGTGCGCAATAAGACGGGCTTCCTACTCACTAGGACATTTTTGGGTCTTGCCGAAGCTGGGTATATTCCCGGTGCAATGTATACACTTTCCACCTGGTATACCAAGGAAGAGTTGACAAAACGCATCGCTATATTCTTTTTTGGCATGTTTGGCGGAACGGCTATTTCCCCGCTTCTTGGAGCTGCTTTTTTGAAACTGGATGGAAAAGGTGGTCTCTTTGGCTGGCAATGGATCTTCCTCGGTACGATTAGGGCTGGTCCCTCAAACGTCGAAATATGCTAACAAATATGTAGTCGAGGGTCTATTCTCCGTGGCAATATCTATCGTTCTCTTCTTCTTTCTTCCTGAACACAAGGAAGTCCCTGTGTCGGCCGATGAAGTGAATATTTCGAAGTCTGGAGGACTTCGCCTAACGGAAAAGCCATTGAGTCCCCCTGGCAAAAGACATATATCATTCAGCTTGGTTTGGAAGACATTGACAAACTTCCAGAAATGGCCGCATTTTATTGCCACAGGCTGTGTCTTCGCTACCTGGAGTCCTCTCACAACATATACCCCAAGCATTTTCATGGAACTGGGGTTTCCCCGAGTCAAGGCAAATGCATTGTGTGCAATTGGAAGTTTACTCACTCTCCCCGTAATTTTGTTTTTTGCGTGGATGAGCGACAAATCGAACAAGAGGGGCCTTACCGTCATGGTTGCTATCTTCGTGTACTTGATCGCGTTGATAATTCTGAGAATCACAGTTCACCATGTGGATAAATGGGGCAAGTTCGGCCTCTGGACAACAGTTAATGCTCTGGCTGTGGGCTACCATCCAATTCACAATTCTTGGATCCAAATCAACTGCAAGAGCTCCGAAGAGAGGAATATAAGTGTTGCGTGAGTGAAACCTGTCCTACCGGTCGTTCTTCAGACAGATCAGCTAACAGGACTTCAACATGAAGAATGTGTAAGACTACTACTTCTATGGCAGACAGGCTTTTTCTTTACTAACTCAATGAAGTCGTCATGTCAGCCACAGCGGGACTCATGGCAAGAACCCAGATATTTCGGGCTGACGAGTCAGCTATATTGTGAGTCCTATACTTGCGGATCCTACCCCCTTCATACCACTCATGCTAAATCTATTAATCTTGTAGTTATCCGAGAGGAGTGTCAATCATGATTGGGCTACTTGTTCTGGGGCTGATTCTCGTATCCCTACAAATCTCGATATTCTGGATCCTAAACAGGCGTATCAAAGCAAAGTCTGGTAACAAGTTGTTGAACGTTCTATAGTATTCCAGGGGTATCCGTCTTGTCGGGCCACATTTCTCACATATATGATCAGATGCGATGTATTATTGGCATGACTAGTAATTATGCAGAGATAAATGACTTGAACCATCTACGTCTAAATTCTATATATCGGCTTTTAACCTACTCGTGCTTTGGGAGTAACTAATGTTTGTGCGGGTCAAAAGGCAAAAGACAACGTCTCATATTCTATAATGCAAAAGGCATATATTGGATCCTTGATATATACAAAGAAAATAAATTATGCACAATAATGCAACAGTACTCCAGGCCCAACATGATATTGTGTCGTGCAAGGTCATCATGCCAAATGCGAATCCAGAATCCAACAGTAGTAAAAAGAAAAAGTCGGAATATTGCCTTTTTGCCTTTGTTTTCGAAAGGGCCTTTGCACTCATGCGTTCTCTGCGTGTATGGTTCCTTCTGACTTCCGACCGTACGGGTTCTCATCCGCAACCCAGTCCTGGTGGCTTTCGGGAATCTCGTAGCTGCTGCTCTTCCAGGGGACAACCTTGTTGACATACATCCAGTCAAGCTCCTCAAGTGTACGACCCTTTCCTTCAATGACGAAGAAATAGACGACGCCGATAGCTAGGAAAAGGCAACCAGCGAAGACATATCCATAGGCAAAGTCGATATCCTTGGTGATAAAAGTTGTAAAAAAGCTGATGAGGAAGTTCCACAGCCAGTTCGTTGCAGTCGCTAATGCCATACCCTTGGCACGGTACTTTGAGGGGAAGAGCTCTGCGACAATCGCCCAAACCATGGGACCCCAGGTCATAGCATATGCCGCAATGAACAAACAAGCGACAACAATCATACCCTTGCCAGCGTTGGGAGTATTAGTAGGTGTTTGCACATCCAGAACGAAGTGGCCGATGGATGAGAAGATCATAAACATGATAAACATCCAAATGGCTCCGCAGATCAAGGACTTGCGACGACCGAAGTTTTCCACGACATATAGGCCGCCAAATGTAGTTCCAAAGTTCACAGCACCAAGGATACACTGGGTTACGAAGCTGTCCGAGAGACCAGCGCCTTCGAAGATAGTGGTACCCTAGCAAGGAGATCTCTGTCAGCAATTCTTCGCTCCAAAATCCAAAATAAAAGAAACGGCTTTTTATGGTAACTTACGTAGTAGAAAAAGTAGTTAGCACCGCTGAGCTGCTGCAGTGACTGTAGCACCATGCCAAGGACAATACGATAGAACATGCGGGGGGCAGTGAGGAATTCATCCCACTTCTGGCCTTCAGACTCCGCTTCGAACTGCTCGCGAATCTCGTTCATTTCTTCCAAGATGCGGACATGGTTCTCTGGGATACCGTAGAGTTTGGCCAGGGTGCTTTGGGCACTCTCGGCCTTTCCGTGACGGAATTCATAACGTGGGCTTTCCGGGAAGAAGACCATACCACCGCCGAGGATCAGAGCGAAGAGGAAGGTGATACCGAGAGTGATACGCCACTGAGCAGTGCCATCCAGAGTGTGAGTACCCAGGTTGATACAGTAGGCCAAGAAGATACCGAGAGTAACAAACAGTTGATAACAACTGATCATGGCACCACGAATGTGACGGGGTGCACTTTCACCTTGGTACATGGGTACGAGCAGCGAGCAGCCACCAACACCGAGACCAGTGACCCAACGGCCAACAACCATCTGGTACCAGTGGCCATCGGGAGAGGTAATTTGAACGATCAAACCGACGTTGAGGATCATACACCAGAGAGTAATGGACCACTTCCGGCCCAATTTATCGGCAACGGGGGCTCCGACCAGGGCACCGATCATGGTACCGATGGACAGCAAGGCAACAATGAGACCGGAGCGCACGGTACTGAATTTATAGGAACCATCGGCGCCGAGCTCACCATACCGCTCCAAGTAGTTGCTCATTTCTTGGAAGCCAGAAATCTGACCTGTGTCATATCCGAACAGCAGACCACCCATCGAGACGAAGAGGGCCATCACCAAGGACCGCATGGTGATCTGGGGAATTGGGGTATCGATACCCGCGGGTCGCGTGTGTTTCTCGATAGGACTATTTTGGATGGAAGACTCGAGGCTTGGCTGCTGAGCCGGTGTAATAGACTCCCCATAGTGGGGGAACGCTTCGGCACCCATAGTGTAGGTTGAGAGAAGAGGAAGTATGTATCTGGCTGTCCTGACGTGTGATATTTCAAGTTGTATCTAAGAGATACAAAGGACTATGAGGCCAGCTCAGGAGGAATATGAGAAAGAATAGAGGGAGACAAACCCATGGGGATGAAGAAACCTCGGGGAACTTGGGGGAATCGGGGGCCATTTTGTAATCCATCAATCAGAGGGTCGAGAAGAAATTTCAACCCAGAGTCGAAGTGGAGAGAATTGTGGAGAGGCAAGTTGAGCGAGATGACGATGCTCATGGCTGGTACTCCGTAGTATAAGGTAGGATGGCAGTCAACAATGCAGCGGCAGACGGCTCGCAAAGCCACCCCACCAGGGGAGAAAGCCATACAGGGCAGGTTCCAGTGTTCTCAAGTGGGATGGCCGATTTCTTCGGCGCAGGCCGGCAGGTGGCGAATTCAAGCTCATAGGCCAAGGCCGTGCCGAACTTATTCGGGATCAGATATTTAGTCGGGGCCGAGAGAGAGACTGTACATCAGTGGGCGATAGATTTTGAATCTGGAGAAATCATCCATGGATAGTGGGTCAATAGAAAACCCGGGCATTCCCCAGGCCGTCGGGTTCTCTCCGGATTGAAGAGAAATTCATTTCCTAATCGGTATGCCGGTGAAAACAAGAGAATTCTCATCTCCAGACATGGGGGTTAGGGGAAATGCGGAGTCTGGGGATGCTCAGCAGCACCAACTTGAGATATTACTACTACTTCACTACTCCGTACAAGAACGTTGTTTCTTTTACAAATGCCCGTCTCCTCCGTTTAAAAGCTTCTATAAAGCCTAATCCCAATATAATTCCGAAACATCGGCATAAGAAATATCGGCATCGTCATATTGATATGTCCCGATGCGGGGGGTCCGTGGGCGGGATTACGGGGTCTTACGTAATACAAAGCCCCCACCTAGGCACACCTTTATTTAATTTCCAATTCATTTTCAATTCGAATGGTTTCTTCCACTTTTATTCGTGTCGCTATTAATCCTTGTACCTATTGTTCCCTGATCCATAATATGTGCCATAGCAGCATGTAGTGAACTCCGTCAACTCTAAGGCTTGAATAAAATATGTGTGCCCCAGTTATAGGTATACATGGAAGACCCCGTCAACTGTGCGCCTTCCCGATGCCGACTTCCGAGGTCGTCAGTGGCGGGCATCGGAGGCGCCACACCCGTTACCCTGCGCTCTACGTCATCGAAGAATTTTTTTTTTTTTTTCTTTTTTTACCGTAATTTTCATTAAATAGGATATTTCGTACGTAATTTACATTAATTTCATTGTTGCGTCCCTTCGCTCCGCGTGTGTACATGTCATGTGCCCCTCCTCTGCGCTAGGGTCGAAATTCATGAAAAACTATGCGGTGAAATGTCATCGGCTAACTTTGGCAGAATAATCCAACCGGCAGAATAAATATACACTAGGCCTAATCTGGCTAGATTGTGACCATACAGTCACGTGGGCCACTCGGCCATGTCCCGACGGTCCATACCTAGAGAATGATGGTCATTCTCTTCCCCAGAGCTTCTACAGTCATACTTTGCGTAGCATTAGAAGCTAGAACCAGTCGCGTTGCTCTGCAATGATTATCTCGGCGGCTGCCCTGGTATTAATTTGATCTATACAGTACTCCGCATAAGTCTACCAACCAGGTACCCAATATTACTTTGGCAACAGCAATGGCGTAAACATCAATTTGGGATTATTTTCGTCGTCACAGAAGTTTTCGAAGCCATACAACACATGCCGATGCATCGTCCACCACAAATTCCATCCCTTCTGAGATATTCATGCCAAGTCGGTACAATTTTTAGCCAGGAAATATTCTTCGGGTTGGAAACCCGTTCAGCCCAGCCAGTCAAGAACTAGTGAGCCTATGGATACGAATAAAGGGTTAGGGCTGTGAAGAACGAGACAACATCCTTCATTCGTGCAATCATGAACTCAGACAAAGTTGTGCGAAGCGAAGTAGAACGGATCTGTAGCAATTACTTATCGGCCCAGCTGGTTTATTTTCCACCGTTTTTTCTGAGTGACACCTTCGGAGTGATAATGACATTTCCTCATCTCCCAAGTGCAGCCAGCGGCTCAAACGCCTTGACCAATTGGGACAAGCGTGGCAATTTCTCCGCGTTTGAATTTCTGCAGGACTTTCCCCGCAGTTGCAGCCGGTCTATCCAGTTCAGAATACCCCGCATGTGCAAGTGGTTTGGCTCATAGACGTCGGTCCTTCGAAGGCCGAATCATTTCATATCACAAGTAGACTATCGCCTCAATTATTCCGTGGAAGACACGAGAGACTTGCACCGTAAGCTCGATGGGAGCAATCCGTAGCCTGGTACACCCTTTAGTCGATGGAATACTTTCGATTTCCTAATTCAAGGCGGAAGTTAATCCCCGTCTTGGACATCGATCCCAAGATATATCTGTTTGCATTCAGTGGAGTTTAGACAACAGGTGCACTGCGAACTTTACGATCGCTATGAAAACACCAGCAATCTTATCACTGACCGGTCTGGTCTTTGCCGAAGCTGCTCCCTACGCTCAATGTGGTGGAACTGGTTATTCTGGCTCCACAACATGTGTCTCTGGCTGGACTTGCCAATATCAAAATGACTGGTTTAGCCAGTGCCTCGAATGTAAGTGTGCTCAGATATGTTGCAATGCTGTTCAGTCGATTGACACGGAAAGCTCCGGATTCTGGCAGTGGTATAACTACTCTATCACCAACGATAACTGCAACTAAGACGACGGCTACAACAAAGGCAACCGTCACTAGTACCAGTGGGGTGAAGTTTCCCACTATAAATGGACTAGATTTTGAAATTGATGGAAAGACAAGCTACTTTGCTGGTTCCAATTCCTACTGGATTGGCTTCCTCACTAACAATGACGATGTGGATCTTGTGTTCAACCACATGGATGAATCTGGGCTCCGAATCCTCCGAGTTTGGGGATTCAACGACGTCAACACTGTTCCATCTTCTGGCACTGTTTATTATCAACTACTCAAAGATGGAAATGCCCACTATCAACACTGGTGCAGATGGCCTACAGCGCCTAGACTGTGGTTACCTCTGCCGAAGCACGGGATGTGAAACTTGTCATTAACTTTGTCAATAACTGGTCAGATTATGGGGGTATGGCGACCTATGCCACTGCTTTCGGTGGCAGCCAGACAACATGGTATACAAATCATGCAGTTCAAACGGCCTACCGTGCTTACATCAAAGCTGTTGTTTCACGGTATATTAACTCGCCTGCCGTCTTTGCATGGGAGTTGGCCAATGAGCCCCGCTGCAATGGCTGTGATACTTCGGTTCTTTACAACTGGATCCAGTCTACCAGTGCCTATATCAAGTCTCTAGACTCAAAGCATATGGTTGCCATTGGCGATGGTATTTAGACCCGTGATATCTCTCCCGAGATCCATTACCTAACCCATATTATAGAAGGCTTCGGGCTGGACACTGGGTCTGATGGCAGCTATCCCTACAGCTACGGCGAGGGTCTGAACTTTACGATGAATCTAGGGATTGATACCATCGACTTTGCTACATTCCATCTCTATCCCACGAGCTGTATGCATATTCTTTCCCATTGATCTTGGTCTAGTCCTAATTTATTCGCACCAGAAGGAACCACTAATGATTGGGGCAACGGATGGGTCACATCCCACGGAGCCGCCTGTGCAGCAGCTGGCAAGCCCTGTCTCTTTGAAGAGTACGGTGCCACATCTGATCACTGTAACATTGAGGCACCTTGGCAGAAGACAGCGCTGGACACCACTGGAGTTGCAGCTGATCTTTACTGGCAGTATGGAGACACGCTGAGCTCGGGAAAATCGGCCGATGATGGAAACACCTTCTACTATGGAACTAGCGAATTTACCTGTCTGGTAACGGACCACATCGCAGCAATTGACTCCTAGGTCTCGGAGCTGGTGGGACTGTACGGAAAGAGATACCAATCCATATCATCAGCCGATATCGATATACTCCTCTAAACAGGCTCTTTGCCGGAATTTTGTAATACGGAATATAACTCAGCAGAAATGACTATTTTGATGTGGGGTATTTATACTTATGTACATGCAACTCGGTGCTTTTCTATAATTAATTAGATTGGGCTAGCTTCAAGAGGGTATAAGGCGCTTGATGTCGCGATCGAAAGGCGATTTCTAGCTGGATTCCTTCTTGGGAACTTCAGCAGAGTAGGCTGAAGGTTCAGGGGAGGTTTCATCCTGCTCCACAGCGTCGGTTGGGGGTCCGCGGTAATTTTTGTAGCCCCAGATACCATACCAGCCGGCAGCAATAGCAATGAAGCCAGCGAACACCACGGAGGCATAGTTCATGCTCTCCTTGGTGACAGTTGTAAGAGTTGGCATGCAGAAAAGAGGAATTGCAAGAAGACTCCAAGCTATAAGAGTTGAAACGGTTAGTTGAGATCCAAGCATGTAATGTCACAAATCGTTCTGTCAAGGCAACTCACCGAGAGCAATAACGTTAGCGATCAGGCCAAAAACTCCAAAGTTGAAGCTACCGTTCTTAATATCCTCTCGACCACGGAAGATCAGGGAGACCGCGATCGGGCAGGCATAGCTCATGGTCAAGAAAATGACACCAACACCTGAAAAGGCATTGTACGCAGCAGTGGAGCCAAAGTAGATCACACCGAGAAGAATTTCCACGACCATTCCCAACAGTAAAGAATTGAAAGGAATGTCAAAGGTTTTATTGACAGTGCTCCACCATTTTGATCCGGGAATGCCGCCGTCGCGGGCAAAGGCCCAAGTACAGCGAGAGGTGGCGGTAACACAACCGACGCCGCAAATAATGCCCAGCACAAGCAGAGGAATCAGCAAACAGAATGTACCAGCCGAGTTGCCAATGGCGGCCTTGAAGATGGCGGGGGTGGGCTGGCCCGAAGCCAGATTGACCAGGTATGTGAGATCGGGAAGTACGAAGCAGACGGGGATCAAGAAGAGGAGACCGGCGACAAAATTGATAATGATGGTTCCGACCATGGCCTTGGGAACCATGATGGCGGGCTCATGGACCTCCTCGCAGAGACTAACAGATAACCATATATTAGCATGTGGAACAGGCGACTTAGGATAATTCGGTTGGCGTGTCAAGACTCACGAGATAATCATGCCGGTCGCCGATGTGGCGTACGCGGCCTGCAAGAGACCAATGAAGAACGACCATCCCGCGGGCCACCCAGCTTGAGATTCAAAGTGACCAAAAACCCATGCGGCATTGTGACGCCCTTGCTTGGCGACAGCCAACAGGCAGACGACAATGGCGAGAAGACCGGCCATAGTCCAGAAAATGGCGAATGTCTATGAATGATGATCATCAGTACAATTACCCCACGGGGCAAAGGGGCACGTGCGACACATACCTCTAACCATGGCAACCATTTGTTGCCAAACGCCGAGATGGAGTGCGTCAGGAAGGTAATGGCCAAGAAGATCAGGAAGATATGCCAGGCCTGGAAATCATCGGTGATTCCGACGCCCGGTGATTTTTCAAAGACATCCAGACAGGCCACGAGGAGAAGAGCAGTTCCGAAATTGACAGCAAGGGTAATGGTGATGTTTCCTGCGACGTAGGACCAGCCACAGATCCACGACGCAACGCGACGACACCACAAGGGCGACAAGACGAAGGTTTGATAGTAGACACCACCCGCAGTCGGGTAGACTGAAGTGATTTCCGCCAATGAAATAGCCACGCAGAGAATCAAGCAAGAGATGATCACCCAACCCCAGATGACATTGGCCGGCCCACCTGCGGCGAGTGGGTAGTATAGAGTGGTCGACAAGCCATAGGGAACTGAAGAGAGAATGAAGCACATAAAGGTAACTTGCCAAATGGATCTATTGCGAGCCATTTCAGGCTTGTATCCCATATCCTCCAGGGTGCGATCCGCATTTGTGGTGCTCACGCCCTGTTCGACGGTCACCCCGGAGGGATGACTGAATCCATCGGCAGCCATAAGGAATGAAGTTATTGCGATATGTTTCGGATCTGCATACGGTGCAGATTGGTTACATATAATCGGGACAGTCTTCGAGAATGAGATCGAGAGAGGAATAAGAAATATAAAAACAAAACGGCAGCAAATAAAAGAAAAGCGAAAAAAAAAAGAAAAGCGCCACTTCAACGGCAAAACCATGGGAAAAAAACCCCAAAAAAATCAATATGACCGGCATATTTAATGCAAGGCGAATGAAATCCACTCCGGTCCACATTGACCCACCAGGATCCACCCAATCTCCACTCGCATCCACAGGACACGAGCGCGATTAACTTTGAGCCAGTCAATGCGCGTGGAGGGACACGGAGATTGGTGGCACGGCCAATCAGACTGCTTCTATAATCCAAAACGTCACTAGTGCGGTCCTTGTTTCGAAGCTTGCAAGAGGGAACACCGGGGGTTTGTTGTCTCCGAGCTGACAAAGACCGGAGGGGGAGCCCTAACTAAGAGTACACACATCCGGAGTACATAGGGCTGGGGTTAACGGGTTGGATATTCTGGCACTCAACGTCCCCTGACCTACCAAGGTACTACGGAGTAGTTGTCTTACCTCTAACTCTATACAAATACGGAGTACATAGTGTGGAACCACCCGTTGACATGATGTCGGAGGCGTTGAAGGTGCCAACTTCTGCCAGAGCCGAAATAGTCGGGCAAATGAGAACCTCATGATTTTCAATATTTTATGTTTCGTATCTACAATGTAGGCATTAGAGGACCAAGTCCGGATAGCAACCAGAATTGACGCCCGTAATACCTTCTCCGTATACAGTTAAAAGATCCCCCTGACTCTGCCAGCTTCCCGATATCAGCCGTGTTCCCACAGGCCATCCCGCAAGTATAGAGATAGCCTCAATTAAAAGGGGGCACAGGCTTTCGGCGCAAATCTTTCATTGGCCACGGCTATCTTGGCTGCAAATTTTTACTCAATTCTCTACGGTGTACTCCGTGGGGCAAGATGTAGAGCGGCAATTTTGAGTAGTCAAAAATCAAATGGTAACTTGAAGCGATGCTGAGAGGTCACCGTCTGGAAAAGTCTAGGCGGAAATCAAAGTGCGCGCTTTCTAAATCCCTTCCAATGAAAAATACCACATATATGGGGCCGAGAGAATGTCTAACATCACACGGGGTACGAATATCCATAGTCGCAGCAAACGGGTGGCACTACTCCGTAGCGACATTGTGGATGCCTAAGGCGTCGGGCCTCGGGGCTTTCCTTCGTTGAATGCAGCTGATATTATTATTTCCACATCTTCGGCGTAGACCTTCATACCGCGCACACCAATAGTCGCGATTCAAATACTGTGTGAACGTGCGAGGATTCTATCCACCCCAATGACCATTGAAGTTAAACCGCTGGCGCCCATTCAGGTTCATGAGTTGCTGCTCAGCGTGCCACACGCCCCAAAATTAGCATTTCCAGTGTCTCGTCTACATCAACCTTCACAATCAAATCGGGGGTGTATAGGCGCGTCGTAAGATATCGTCCAGGTTGAACATGTGTGCTTAGGGCACCGCTCTTGAGACCTTTAGGGTTCGTATCCAATGATCGCAGTGCACGGATAAATAAACATTCATAGGCGACGTATGCAACTTGCGTGCTGTCATTATTACGGCTCCTCGGAACTGGACGTTGGTCGTGTAGTGTGCAGACATACCTCGAATTTAGCACAAAGCCATATCATATTCTACCCTGCGGTCGCTAATTTATAAAGTGCCCGGTTTATAGCACAGCCCAACTCTTCGATGATTCGACTCATTCTGCATGCGCTAGAAGTCTCGCCCTAGGTGATATGGAACTTTGTGCTTCAGATACGAGCGTGAAACAGACAAATGACGACGTCACACTACTGGAACGGTCGGCTTTGTGCGCTTCAATTCCCCCACGTCTCGGGGCAGGTGAAGACGAGTGTGTCCACGCTTGTAGCTTTGGATGGGCAATCAAATGCAGAGAATATGCTTTTGATACAGATTGCGTTCGAAAATCGTAAATCTGGGCTCTAAATGTCGAAGGTTTCGTCTCGGTCCGCGGTGGGGGATGTGGGGATCTTGACTTGAGGGAGAAAATTGTGGGGGAAGCCGGGGCTTGAATTATATACATCGACTCTTTTGCACGAAATTGAATCATCCAACATTGGATTCCAAGGGACGCCTTGACATTGCAAGACATAGAGCGATCCCATCTCGTCTTCCAAAGTAAAATACTATGCTACCCATAAAAGGTTGCTCTCCATGTTGATTCTCCACGTGCAGATCCTGATAGTGTCAACTTAATCTAGCTTTGGTAAATTTATGATTATAGCGGTATAGCTATAGGAAGTCATGTTTCATGTTCCTATATCAAGATGACGTCGGTTTCCTAACTGAGTGTCGGCTTAAGTCCTATCTCAAAGTCTCTATCCAGCCTTCAATAATGTTTTCTCAACATTTACCTGCAGATCTCGCCATGACAATGAATAATATATTATCCTCTATCGCCACTTCCACCACCCATCTCAAGGCTAGATATCGCGGTCGTGTCCAAGCTAACAGATTCAAATTGCTGATACAAGAGCTCCAAGAAGCAGAACATGCCAAGATCCAACTCGACTGGATATCTGAACATCGCCAGGAGATGAAACGGGCTACCAATATCATCCAACGGGAAATGTATGTTGGTGCGACGTCTCACCACTATGAAACCCAAGTACAGGTTGAAACCCCGCCAGAACCTTTCACCCTGAAGAACCTTCAGGGTTGCAATTTCGAGCTCAGACTACTGAATATCGAATACTTCCAACACCTAGAACGGATGACAGAACTCATCGAGCGCAAGCCATCAGGACGCCTCGTCCACCGTTATACAAAAATTCTGCGGCACAAACCCAAACAGCTCTGGAATATCGAACAAATCTACTGCCAACTTCGTGGCGGCTGCTGCGCTCGGGAGTGTAGTTGCTGTGAACGATCTTGGCCCACCATTCGAGACCCTTCTGGTAAGGTTCGATATATGCACTGTACGGGAAGTTGTGGATGCTGCACCCGCCACCGCGGTTACTCTTCTTCAAAGGTGGTAGTCAGGAAGAAGTCCGACATGTCAGCTTAACCAGTGGTCGGCAAGCCCTAACATGGCTTTTTTCTTTACGGGGGGGACATCGATTTGTGAACAGGAGTGAGAATGGGAGGATGGGCGGTTGCGCTTGCATAATTCTCGCATAATTCTTGCATAATTTGGCTTCGACATCTTTTTGTCAATCACATGGTCACATCCAAGATGTTTCGGCGTTAGGACAAAATGAATGTATGTCATGCAATTATACGAAACCTTGAAAGGGTGCCCTGGCCTTTGATTCGTCAATCTTAACTCTATCTCCTTTTCTGATACGAGGTTATTTAATTACTCTTTGCCCAGTCTCTTTGCCCAGTCTCTTTGCCCAGCTTTTCTCTTTTCTTGTCGGTTATTTCGGGGCCAATAGTATCGTAGACCCGTCACCGGACCGGTGGTGTTGTCACTTAGGGGCCATTTTTCTCTCGTGTTTCCTACCAGGGAGTTGGAGAGATAATTTTTCCATTCTGCCGTTGACGGGTCCCCTATCGAAGCTTTGTAGGTTTTGCTTTCCTCTGATCCATCTGGAGTTTCAACTATCGCACTCTTTCCTATTGGTTATGCAAGTATGGGCACTCACCGTGGAAAAAGAAATCATGATATAAGCGGTAATAATGAATAGAATCAGTGCCTATGTTGTAGACATTTCTCATGATTTTGCAGTCTTATCTCCAGAAGCCTAGTGGCTTACCCCAGAATTGTACCTTTGTTCAGGCCTAACGGCCACGGGCCCCTCTACTGACCAGTCATTAACCAGAGATCTAGCGATTTAATATCGCGCGGCTGGTGGTCTCTGTGCGACGGGATGAAAGTGCAATGTGGGAAAACTCTTAAATATGACATATATTCCTGTCGCATTTCAATTTTATCCAGCATTTTCCGCTTTCATTGTCGCACAAGATGGCGACAATACAGGGTGATCAACATCCGATCAGTGAGAAGGGCAACGCACTTAGAACGTTAGTCGAAGCCGATCTGCTTGATGATCGTTATGTAACTACAACCAAACGTGGGTTGAAGAATCGCCATGTCCAGCTAATGGCCCTCGGAGGCACGATCGGAACAGGTAAATCTGCAGTGCGACATGAAAAAAAAAGATTACTCACATAGGTCAGGACTTTTCGTGGGTTCCGGCCAAGCCCTGGCCATTGGAGGCCCCGCATCGCTTCTTTTGGGCTATCTCTTCATCTCAGCCATGGTTTATGGCCTGGTCACAGCTATTGCTGAGGTAGGCGCCTATCTTCCGGTACACGGTGGAACAATGAGTTATCATGGATTCCGCTATGTGTCGCGGAGTATGGGTTTCGCCATGGGATATCTATACTGGTACTCTCTCGGAATCTTAGTGCCGTACGAGATCACCGCTGCCGGACTGGTTATTGGATACTGGGACCAGAATGGATCGATCAATATCGCGGTGTGGATCACAGTCATGATGGTCGTTATTGTCGCGCTCAACTTTATGCCTGTGCGAGTATACGGCGAGTCGGAGTTCTGGTTCGCCGGAGTGAAAATCATCACTCTGATCGGTTTGTTGATGGTATCCTTCATCCTCTTCTGGGGTGGTGGACCTAGTCGTCAGCGACTAGGCTTTCATTATTGGAACAACCCGCGTCCATTCAACGCGTATCTCGCAACGGGAGATTCGGGCCGGTTCGTGGCCTTGTTGAAATGCACGGTATCCAGCGCCATTGCGTTCATTTTCGCTCCAGAGCTGATTGTGATCAGTGGGGGTGAGATGGAGTCCCCTCGACGCAATATACCTCGGGCAGCCCGGAGATACATTTATCGATTAATCTTCTTTTACATCTTCGGTGTGCTCGCCATTGGTGTTATATGCCCATCCGATGCTAGTCGTTTAACCAGAAGCGACGGCACGGTAAGCTCATCACCATTCGTGATCGGCATCCAGAACGCCGGCATCCCCGTTTTAGACCACATCGTGAACGCTGCCGTCTTGACATCCGCCTGGTCCGCAGGAAATTCCTTCCTGTATATGTCTTCGCGGTCGCTTTATTCCTTGGCTATGTCAGGCAACGCGCCACATGTATTCAAGACATGTAACCGATGGGGTGTCCCATACTGGGCTGTTTCGGCTTCGGCATGCTTCTCGGCATTGGCCTATCTTGCTGTTGGCAACTCCAGCTCGATTGTGTTCAACTGGTTCGTCAACTTCACAAACACTTCTGGCTTCATCTCATGGATCTGCTGTTCCGTGGTATTTCTCCGGTTCCGCAAAGCCGTCAAAGCACAGGGCATTGAACAACCGTACAAATCAAAGATGCAGCCGTACGGTGTTTATTTTGGCCTCGCGGGTGCCACTCTGATGGCACTTATAAATGGGTTCACTGTATTCTTCCCATCTGAATGGTCTGTGAGCAACTTTTTCACCGCATATATTGGTATTCCTGCTTTCTTGGTCCTTTACTTCGGACATCGGGTACTGTATTGGAGTGATCCATGGGCATGGCACCCGAAAGAAGTTGACATGCACACGGGTTTGGATGAGATTATAGCTGCTGAGCAGCCACCAAAGCCACGGGGGGCGTGGTGGAAGTTTTGGTAACTACTCGTATCTTAATGGAACGGGAGGAAGCTGGGGGACTGGAGAGTATGTTTGCCATGTTTGCACTGTTTGCACTGTTTATCAATATCATGACGCATCAAATATCCAGGCGGCTGTGCTGTTGCCACTCACCCGCCTTATCACCATACGAATATCCTATAATATCCAATAACAACTCATACCTCAACATCTTTTTGCTCCGCAATTCGGAGTTTACCCTTATCAATATCTTTTTCTACAGAAATAGCCAGTGATACCTTCTTTATTATTCCCGTCGTCCCACCTATTCTCTCTCGTGTTCGGTATACGCCGTTGACCGTCTCTCTCCCACAATTTGTCTTTATATCGGCCCAGAACTATAAAGACTGCCGTGTAGAACATCGTATGAACAATCGATTTCGAGCTGTGAACCTGAAATCTTAAAGAATCAGAACTATGGCTGTGCTACCACTTACCGTCCGTCCGCTCCAGCCTCCTCCGGGCTCAAGCATTGATTTTGGTGCTGAGATTGAAGGTGTTGATTTGGAAAACTTGACTGGTTCGTGGATTACTACCAAGTGCAAGATCACAAGCTAATGGTCATACAGAAGAGCAGTTTGCCACTATTCGGAAAGCTCTCTACGAGCATCATGTTGTGGTGTTCAAAAACCAGAAAGGGCTATCACCTAAAGCCCAGTATGAGCTGACCAAGCGATTCGATCCGGTCTCCGAAAACTATGGACATGGCAAGACCATCGATGCGAAGCGAAGCATTCTCCATCCTGACCTTAAGACCGTCCCTCACCAGCCACAAGTGCAGGTGATTGGAAATGGACATGTTGATTCGTACGAGGGTCTCAAAGATATCACATTACGACACCCTCACCACCGGACATTCCACAAAGATCACGTCCCAGACGAGAAGGACTATGACTTCACCCGGTTCTATCGCTGGCATATCGATGCCGCTCTTTACGACCTATACCCGCCCCAGGTGACAACTCTTATGGCCGTGAGTGTGCCCAAAGGCCGCCGACAAACATTATTGTATGATGACGGAACCGGAGAAACAATGGATGTACCACTTGGGACAACGGCGTTTGTCAGCGGCGAGCGGATGTTTGAACTTCTTTCGCCCGAGGATAAGGAATTTGTGAAGACAAGCAAAATAGAATATGCTCCTCATCCGTAAGACCCCCTATGGTATTCCCATGGCCCTGACCAGCTGAGCTAATCATCACAACAGGTACATTTGGATGAGCCAAGCGCATTCCCGGTCTACGGGGCTCGGTCTACACTCAGAAGGCCTCGAGTTGCCTGACTCAGAACTCCCACCTATCGACCCTAGTAAGATCATGGTCTTCCCGATGACCTGGAAAAACCCAGTTACGGGTAAATTGGCTCTCCAGATCCATCCCTCTGCTGTGCGCCGTATCCATTGCGCTGATGGAACCACGATCGATGACTTGGCCCGTGTACGGGACATTGTCTATAAGTTGCAGCGGCCGGCCATCAGTCCTCAGTATGTATATCCCCATGACTGGGAAGATAATGACTTGGTTTTATTCAACAACCGTGGCGTGCTGCATTCCGTGGTTGGTGCATTCAAACCTGACGAGGTGCGACTGTTCCGTCAATGTAACTTGGCGGCT
Source organism: Penicillium paneum (assembly GCA_023627375.1). Lineage (NCBI taxonomy): Eukaryota > Fungi > Ascomycota > Eurotiomycetes > Eurotiales > Aspergillaceae > Penicillium > Penicillium paneum. Next base: position 54,562 of record JAMAFK010000059.1, read on the forward strand.
TCGGAGCCACCAGTTGGGGCATGAGTGCTTTTTGTTTCGAGTTTGATTTGACGAAGACTATATTTGTGGTATTTTTAGTGGCATTGTCTGTCAATATTGGGGTTTTCGAGGCATTTCAAATGAACTTAGCCTGGCTTGAGGTTCTTGTAACTGACAACTTAATCGCTGGAATCACATCTTGAGTAATGAAATATTATATATCGGATGTTTTACATACAAGACTCCGTTTATGTATCTGCAGAAAGGTCTATGGCCGTATTGACAAGGGTTAGCGGACAATGTAAAACCCATGTACGGCAACTTGGCTCTCTCTGAGCTCATCAGTGACAGAGCGAACCCCGACCCGGTGCAATGGAACTTGTTCTACCAACTTCTGTCCACGAGTGATGATATTGGTACACCCCCCGACCGTGCGATCGATCCAATTCGAGTTTTGTTGAAGGTCCGAGATCGCCGGATGTTCCGCAGCCCACGCGGGATGAGCCAGAGTCTCATGTACAACAGATGCGTCGTACACATCAGCGAGCAAAGCTGCCTCCGCAGCTGCCGCTTGCGCCTCGGCGAGTTCTTTGCTCGTAGTTCCCGTGGGTGGTGGGATTTCAGCGCGAAGGTATCCCAAAACACGAATCTCGATTTTGCTTGTTTGGAGAGGAACGTCCTCAAGGAGGCGAACGGCGACCACACGTTTCGATATTTGAGCCAGATTTACTCTCGTCGCCTGGAGGGGATCCAATGCCCGCACGGACAAGATAACTGGGCACCATTCACTGGTTGAGCAGCCTTCGCTCGACCCAGGGTCGAATCGAGCCCAGCCGAAGAAGTAACCCCTTAACTGCTCCGTCACCCAGTCGGGCATTCTGAATAAGCTCAACCTCAGTATATTGTCCTGGTTGTTGGGGTACGAGGTTTGATCGGGTTGACAGCGAGCTTTGAATGTCAAAGGAAACGGGGGCTGGGGGCCGACATCGATAGAAACCGGGCTGCTTCCAGCTATTTCTGGCGCTGCTAGATTTACTTGAGATCGTCCAATAGGACCTTTAGAGCCATTAATGATGCCACCCACGCGATCCTCGATACCACTCATCGTGTAAGCCTTTTGGGCCGCTGCCATTGTCACCCACGATGGACGAAGCGCAGCAGCTTGGGCTTGAAGCGGAGCAGTTTGGGCTTGAATGGCCGTGACGGCCGGACCTGCCACGGTTCGCGCTGCAGTTTGGGCGTAAAGGCTCACAACCATAGCCCCAACTTCCAAGGGCAACGTGCTCAAGCTCGCACCACGGATAGAGCTAGGAGCAGTGGATGCAGAGATCACCCGGAACACGGGGCTATTGCCAAGCACCTTCTTCTTGACTCCTTGGCAGAGAACTAGCTGAAAATACCCATCGCCTGCTTCGGCTGGAATCCGTACAACGGCAGTCTCGCGTAGCTGATGCGTATCGCGCGGACGTGGCGGGGCCTTCTTTCGAAATTTCTTGATGTCGCGTTGCCAAGCTCGTTCATCATCCGGAGTCACCTGGTCGGCCCTCAGCGGCATACCCGGAGTCACATCCAGCCAGCTATCTCGGAGATGGAGGAACGACTTGAACTGCATCCCGGTCTTCCCGGTCCAACCTTTACTCTGCAACCACAAGGTGTGTTCGGGTGGTAAAGGGGCATCAGAGAAAATTGATATAGCGACCGATGTAGTGGGTCCACGGTAGAAGACCAGTCCATGGGAATGTCGCAAAATGGTGACATGCTTGTTTGACTCCGTTGGACGATTGATCAGACCAGTGAGGAAATACCGGGCTTCGCTGTATGCCTTCTGAACAGGCGTCGGAGGAGCCGGAGATGGGGTTGGCCCTGCTGTCCTTGGCCGTGGCAGTGAGCCTGGGGTTACAGGCCTGGAAGGTGGCGGCCCATAAATTTCCGTATATGATGGGGGCTGTGATGATGGGGGTACAAGAGACGGGGTACTAGCAGCATAAGCTGTTGCTTCCCGCTGATCTGCATTGGCTGCAGCTCGCAAGTTCGGGTTTGACAGGGGCTTCCGCTTGATGCGGAATGAATCTGGCGGATGACTCGGGCTTAAATGTCCAGAAGACATCTTCTACATGATGTCCAAGGAATGCAAGGAATACCGGGCTTTCCGATTTATTTCAATCATCATTCTTGGCCACTTGCCCCCATTGGCCCGAGCGGAAGTGTGGCCTGAGGCATATATTGATGCCTGAGGTTGTATACAGTTCTCGAGAATATACTGTAGTCTTTGCTTTTGACCTCAGCTCGTACTATAAGCCCAGGATATATTGGAGCCTAATTGCATGTGCCTGCACATTTCATTGACCCTCTGCGTTGGAATTGACTTGGTCTTGGGCGTGTAGATACCTCTAGATCACGACTCGCGGCATGGCATTCATGGATTCGGATTGCTTCATTTATATATTTTCAGACATTTAAAAAGAACATTCAAGAGATGCAGACTTGAAATCCACTTGACCTTTTCAATTTCAACACTGTACTATCTTTCAGAATCTCTTACTCCCATTTTGTCTCCGTCATTGATCCGTTCATCTACCATCCAGCAACTTTGTAGAGTGCTCAATCTCATTGTGTGAGAAACAAATATTCATGACTTTCACCATTTCCGCAGCTATCATTGTCAGCTTGAATCTATCACAAGGTTATAAGAACCAACATACCTGATATTCTATCGCCGGCTGCATCATCCTCATCCCTTCCATTTATCCGAGTGTAGTGAAGCACAAGATTGACCCGTGACCGACGGCCCGTTTGGTACATTTCAAGTCGCGTAGGGATATCGTCCGGTATGCTGCCACAAGGGAGCAAGATGGCAATGCTAATTGCATCTTCGATTGCCATAGCTGCTCCCTGTCCCATGTCTATCGAATTGTCAGTGTATGTCACACAAAACAAGTTTGTCCATTTCCAGATAGTCGGTTGCTTACATGGCTGGAATGGATGTGCTGCATCTCCCAGAAGAGCAGCATGGCCTCGAGTCCAGGTCGGCAGTTCCTCCATATCATACAAATCCCATACTTTGAGATTTTTGTCTGCACTTGCGATGATTTGCTGAACACCGGGTGAAAACTCAGAAAAGGCCTTCACAACTGTAGTCTTGTCTCCAGCTGACTGCCAGGCTATTGGAACCGATTTGTCAGTGACCCTCCATATCAATACCCGGAAACCCCTTACTGTCACTTTTGTTGTCTGTCCGAACTTCTTTCGAAGGGACAAAAGCACAAAGATTGAGGATCTTGCTATCAGAGCAAGGGTATGCCACGAGCCGCCGGTCATGGGATGCCCACTCAATAAACACGCCGGTGTCTCGCACAAAATCAACAGTGCTGACATGTTGCTTTAATTGATCTGTGGGAAGAAGCCAACGGAAGCATGACTTGCCGACGGGGTATGGGGAGGGAGATCCTGGTACGATACTCTGGCGAATTTGGGACTATAGAACAGTCAGAACAGGGACGAGAGCCGGATAAATACCGGTGCTGATAATCTAGTATTCATACATGCAGTCCATCTGCACCAAGGAGCACGTCAGCCTTGAAAGTGCGACCATCACCGAGAGTGACTGACGGACAAGCCCCTTCCAGATTGACCTCGATTATTCTACACCGTGTATGCAACGTTGCGGTTTCAAGGGCACGTTGTTTGAGGTGGTTGTGCAGCTCAACACGATGTACGAGGTACCACTCCTGTGTTAAAATTAGATATTGTCCTGGCTGGGTCCGCCTCATTCGCCTACTGCTTGCCAATGATGACGAGTGTCAGCGAACTCTCTCTTGTATGTCAACTCCCCGTCAAATCTATATCGGTGTATCTGGAGAACGTAAACAATATCAATTTGAAGCCACTCTTCTTGTCAAGAGACAACTCTGACCTCATGAAGCAATGTGCCTCCGAAATCTGCTGGATCAATGCCCATCCAGCGTAGCAAAGCAGTGCAATTCGGCGGCAAATGAATCGCAGCACCAGTCTCTTTCAAAAAAGCGGACTTTTCCAGAATCTAAGCGGGGTGAGAAATTGATTTGGCAGCAAGCTTGAGTTATTGCTCGGGGCATACCACAACACGATGCCCTTGTTTTCCGAGGGCAATAGCTGCTGAGAGACCAGCAATGCCGGCGCCGATGACGAGCACGTCAAGAGGCTGATCTGATATTGCCATGGTGAGGGGCCTATGGGGTTTTCAGAGATATCGACTGATTTCAGTCATGAATCTCTGCGACGTGAGATTTATAGCGGTGTGCTCTCTCATCCGGGTTCCGAATTTGGCAATCCCCGATACTTATCTCCGAGTCGGCTAAGGGAAGTGGATGCTTAAATGCTGTTGTTTCGTCCTTGCAATCTCGGATAGCGGTACTTTTGAGCTGGGGAAGGTATCGGGCGCACAAAAATTGTTGAACATTGTTGGGTCGAGGTGATCGACACTGCATTGTCGGACACATTTTCCGCGTTCTTCAACATATCGACGCCACGTTGAAGTAATACGGCGTTGACTAGTCTTCTCATGAAATTCACCATGAAAACCGTCATCTGAATTGGAGTCTCTCATACGGTGTAATATCCATATTTCCGATACAACTGTTGTGCCGCTGTCGTTTCAGGTAGCATGTCTAGGCGTACCCCGCGGTAGCCCAGGACACTTCGTTAGCCAATGAGCATACAATTGTTGTACATTTTACGATTGATCTATCCTGGCAACCAAGGGCAATTGGCTCGTCATTAAGTTAAATGCCCGATGGGCTATATCCCATCGGAATAATCGCGAGAAGGGAAGTCCGGATCTATGACTGCGTTCCGAGGATATTGCTAGTCGTGAACAATATAAGATTGCCTAGACTAATTGGTTATGGGACGAGGCAGACAGGGCAGAAGGGAAGGAGAAGGTGCCAAACGCGATGATATACGAGGGGTCCATCACGTGTCTACGAGAGCAAGCTCTCTAGGTACGTACATGAGAAAATATGTACGAATCTAAATTAACTTCACATCCTCGCTCAGAGCTTTCTTGGCTGCCCGTTGCCCACTTGGTTGGTGATGTTGTAGTCACCATAGCAAGCTTCCTGGTACATAGCCTCCTTGTTGAGGTTGGGAATAGCAGTAAGGAAGTCGTTGACCTTGCAAAATCCATTCACAGAGCCATCACAGACCTTGAGACCATCAAGCGGCAGAGGTGCATTGTTCAGCACAAGTCGGATGTACTCAGTGGTATCAGACTTGGATGACAGGTCCGGGTTCTTGTATTTCTGCACCTGGAGATCCTTGAAAGCGACATCATTGGGGCAGGTCCAAACTTCAGTGAACAAACGAGCGCCGAAGGGTGTCATCTGGTTCAGGTTGAAGGTGCGGCGCGGGGCGTGCGCAACCGAGACAGGCAGGCCATGAGGACCGTACTTGAAATAATCCAGACCCAAAGCAGTCAGGACGGACACGATGATGTCGTCGTGGGACATGTCCATGTATAGCGGCTGATCGAGCGGGAATGTTTTGATGTTGTCATCGTACGTGTAGTTGATGCTACTGTCACTGCTCGTGATGAGCCTAGACTGCAGACGCGCTGCCAGCTCCTGAACATAGCCAATTCCCTGCGCGCGGCCACTAGGGGAGCCAAAACCGTAGTCGCCGTAGAATTGAAGATCGATGTAGTATTCAAAGTCGCGCCACTCCTGCTCAGTGAAGAGCGCGCAGAAAGAGGACTGGCCCAGCGTCGCATACTCGTACGGGCACATATTCAACATCGCCAGAATGTCGAAGGTGTCGAGCTTCAGATCCTCGGGAAGGTGGGCAGCAAGACGCCTCCGGGCGTGCTTGACAAGAGACGAAGCGAATACCTGTGCAGCGTTATCACCCGGCTCCATGCCATTCGGACAGGAATCGGTCGACGATAGGGTGTTGTTGAAGTCTTCGAGCTCGGGGATAATAGTCAGATCGTACTCCGAATATGAGCTGTTGGCTCCTGTGTTTCCAAAGAAGCCACTCAGCCACCAGCGAGCACTCTCCAAAATTCGGGGGTACGAGGTGGTGCGAAAAGTCGGCTTTGGGCGTGCGGTACCATTGGGATACACATTCAGTGATGCATTCCAGGCTGCATTGCCATTTTCTGCGCGATAGAGCAATCGGCCATACTGACTCCAAAATTGAGCGCCGGAAGTGGCTTCAGTGGCGGCGCCAGTGGGTAGCAGAGTGTTCAAATCAAGCATATACTCCCAATCGTTCAAGAAAGACAGAGATCCGGAACCGATCTTCTTGTTTGGATGTTTTTTAGTGTAGTTGGCCAGTTTCTGGGCAAACTTCTCCATGCCTTCTCCATCGAGGGGCCATTGTGTAGGGTACCGCTGGGCATGACGGTGTAACACATGCACCTGCGACAGTTCACAATCCGATGGAAACCCCTTAGAGATATTGAAACCTGACGCATCGGCATAGGGGCTGAGATTGGCCCAGCTTGTCTTCATATCAAACCCGGACGGGTATGAGAGACCGGTGGGACTAGCTCCGGCCGTGGAGCTCGATGCCATTGCAGCAGTGCTACCCGCAAGAGCTAGCAGGGCCATGGCAGATAATTGTTGAGAGGCCATATTGATGCTATTGTTGTCTTTGGGCACGCGACAAACTTCCAAAAACAATTCCTGCGAGGAACGGCCGACATGTTATCTGCCCCTGTGGGGGGGAAAAGGGGATCGACCAAATCTGTTTCCTTGCGTGGAATCGCGTATGTCCGTTCTGTCCGGCACGATGTGACCCTAGAATCCTCATAATGTTTTACATTGCTCCGGGACAAGATAAACATCCTTGAGTTGCGGTGATCCCCGAAATTCCAATAGCCAAGGCCGCGTGGGGAAATGCTTGGCCCGATGAAGTCCGGCCCTCATGGGCAGAAAACAGAGGAGAAATACGAGATTTTCATGGCTGGCGGAATGAGCCAAAGGGCCGTGGGTGGCCATTTATTGGGCTTTCTTTGCATTCGTATAGCCCCGGTGATGCATTGAAGAGAAGATAAAAGAAGGGGGGAACACATCGCATCTCAGCACATGACTTCTCCCAGCCCTCTGCCAACACGTCCGCTTGGTGTACCCAGCACAATCACCACAGTTTTGGTTTGGGGACATTCGCAAGGAATAGTAATGGGTCTCATCGGGAATAGGCTACATATTTTGAGTGTTTTTGATATTCTCATATCACCTATAGTACTAATAATGCGTCATGCCATGTCAATATTTGCTTCAATGTGATTATCAAGAGCATCTATGTTCATACAATCCGCAGAAAACCACTGCCGTGCTGTTGCGACTAGTCAAAGGAGGTATATGGTCCAATCTATTCGTTTGAACAAACTGAGCGTCGCAAGCCGTAAGTGTCCAGTCGCTGTAAAAAAGCATAATCGTCAAGCCCGGGAAAAAGGTGAGAAGGTAAAAAGCAAACCCAACATGTATGTCCAGGATATAATGAGCCGGCTATCAAGAAAGACAAGACCAGGTACGAGATGGGACTTGACCAAAAGAAAAGAAAAGAAAAAAGATAATGATAATGAGGAAATCAAACAGTGGTCTCTTCCACATGCTCTTTTCCACCGTGGGTCTCCTCATGGTCATGCTTAGACTTCTTCTTCTTCTTGTCCTTGTCCTTCTCATCCTTGCCCTTTTTGCTCATAGCTTCGGCCATAAGCTGTTCGAAGGCCATGTAATCGCCTTCTTCCTCGGGATCGCGTGCGGCCTGAAGCTAGTTGTTAGCATGGGACTCAATACGCGGAGAAGATGTGTATATACCTTTGCGTAAATATTACCGGCAATTACCAGCGCGTGGGCACGCTCAATGCGTTTCTCAAGTCGGGTCCGCTTATCGCTTAGAATCTGATCACAAACATCACGCAGGACACTCTGGATCTCGAACTTGCTGCCACGCCACGCCGCCGCGAGAATCTTGCCAGTCACTCTCTTCTCGTATTCAGCCTTCTTCTCGTCAGTCCAGTCTTCACCACCGCGTTCCTCCATCTTAGCCATCTCCTCCATGGTCATTTGCGCATCAATAGCTGTGGAGATGGTGGTCCATGTCTCCTTCGCAAGAGTGCCCTTGTCCTTCAAGCGAGAGAAGAAGCCAGAGATACCTAGGAACTTCTGTGACTTGAGGAAGGAAGTACCCTTCTGAACGTATGTTTGACCAACAGCGTGGAGGATTTCCAAACCGAAAGATTCCATCTTCAAGTTCTCGACCTCAAGTCGGATCTTCTCCTCGAAAGCATGGGACACGTCCTTGCCCTTGTCCGTCTCAGTCCAAACACTCAAACGATCAATCAGCTTGTTTGCCAGTGTGTTGACACGATCTTCGCGAGCCTTTCTGCGCTCATCCTCGAAGGCGGTAAGGCGTTCCTGCTGCTCCTTGGACAGACCCTTCTTCTTCTCCTTCTTGCGCAGCTCCTTCTCCTCCTGGGACAGACCGGCTGCCTCCATGCGTGCTTCTTCTTCGGATTTGTCCATGAGGGCTTGTTGTCCGAAATTTCGTCGAGGAGTGCTGGTACCAGAGCCCTGATTGGAGACTGGCTTCTCAGAGGGGCCGGCAGCTGCAGCTGCAGGTGCGGCCCCTGCCGCAAAATTGTGGGCTTCATGAACAGGAGCGGAATTGCCAGCTGCAGCCTTCACCTCCGCGTCATGAATGTTCAGCTTCTCTTCAGCAGATTGAGCCAGTTCTTCCTCCTCCATTTCCTGCATTGTAATGTCCATAGTCGCGGTGAGGTCCTTCATAAGGGAAATCTCGCCAATAAGATCAACAAAGGCCTCTCCACCGAAGATCATGCTGAAGAATTCGGATGGGTCCTCTATGCAAGACAAATGAGAAACGGTGTGCTGGACATTAGCATGCATGTGATCGACATACCGAAACCGCCACCAGGCACCGACTCCTCCTTGCCAAACTTGTCATATCGCTTTCGAAGATCTTCGTTGCTCAGGACTTGATACGCCTCACCGATCTATAGTAGCAAGATATCAGTTTCATGTAACGTGCATCATCCCTAGGGTTGCGTAGTCATACCGCCTGGAAACGTTCGTGTGCGGTTTCATCTCCAGGGTTCTTGTCTGCGATAATGGATTAGAAAGTCTAGCAAGGTAATACAAGGTCACATGCAGCCATACCCGGGTGAGTGACAATAGCCAGCTTCCGGTAGGCCTTTTTGATTTCCAGTTCGGTGGCCGTCGGTGGCACACCTAGGGCGTCATAGTAAGCAGTATCGGCAACCATCGCAGCGACCGAGCCTAACTTGAGAACAAATTGAGTTGAGAGGAAATGAAAGCTCAATAGATTCAAAGATATGAAGAGAAAAACAGTCGAGGTGTGTTGTTTAGGCAGAACCTCAAGATATTTTTCGGAAGATGGCGCTGATATCATGTGGGGTTGTATGCATGGTTTGCTCCGGTCACGTGTCAGCTAACTCTGCATTTAATCTGTTCTGGCCTTTTCCCCTTTTCCTCCCCCCAATCCGCCGTTCCCCCAGGTTCTGTTGTTTTTGTTTTTTTTTTTTTTTGAGATTATTCCTCGGCTTCAATACCTTTGCTTCCGGAACCTATTCCAATTTGCTTCACTTGGTGAAGATTAGGCTACTTTGCAACAACTCTTGCACATCCGACTTGTGCGCCTATTCCCCGCCCATCATGGGTCTCATCGGCAATGCTCTCTACTACTCCTTCCACCCCATGCAGCTGAGGTCAATTCTTCAATGGTATGTTATGAAACTCGCAAAGCTCATATCCTGCATGCGAAGCTAATGATCCACGTCGCATAGGAAAGTCTGGCACAACCCGCCCCATGAGCGTAACGAGAAGAACGAGACCGAGAATCAGAAGATCTGTTTCAAGTTTTTGGACAAAACCAGTCGCAGCTTCAGCGCCGTGATCAAGGAGTTACATCCCGAACTGTTGATCCCTATCTGCATCTTCTACTTGGTTCTCCGTGGACTGGATACCATCGAGGATGACACTTCCATTCCATTGGCCACCAAGGAACCTCTTCTCCGGGGCTTCAAGGACATCCTGACGCAAGATGGCTGGACTTTTACTGGGAATCGGCCGGAGGAGAAGGACCGTGAGCTGCTGGTTCAGTTCAACCACGTCGTCACCGAGTTCATGAACATGAAGCCCGAATACCAGGTTATCATCAAGGACATCACTGAGAAGATGGGTAATGGCATGGCTGATTATGCCGTGAAGGCAGAGCATGACGATGCTAGTGTGAAGACCAAGGAAGAGTATGATCTATACTGCTACTACGTCGCTGGATTGGTTGGCGAGGGCCTCACTCGCCTCTTCGTCGAGGCCGGGTTTGGTAACCCAGCTCTGTTGAAGCGCCCTAATTTACATAAGTCAATGGGTCTTTTCCTCCAAAAGACTAATATCATCCGTGACATCCGAGAGGATTTCGATGATAACCGACGATTCTGGCCCCAGGAAATTTGGTCCAAGCATGTCGACAACTTTGAGGATCTCTTCAAGCCAGAGCACCTTGATGCAGCCCTTAACTGCAGCTCGGAGATGGTCCTGAACGCGTTGGAGCACGCTGAGGAGTGCTTGTTCTACTTAGCCGGTATGCGAGAGCAGAGTGTTTTCAACTTTTGTGCAATCCCGCAGTCTATGGCCATCGCCACAATGGAGTTGTGTTTCCGCAACCCCGATATCTTCCAGCGCAACGTTAAGATCACCAAGGGCGACGCATGTGAATTGATGCATAAGTCCACACAAAATTTGTCGGTTCTGTGCGACACCTTCCGCCAATATACGCGCAAGATTCACAAGAAGAATACCCCCAGGGACCCCAACTTCCTGAAGATCAGCATTGTCTGCGGACAGATTGAGAAGTTCATTGAGACCATCTTCCCGACGCAATCCGCCGAGGCCGCTAACCGTAAGGTCTCTGGTGAGCTCACTGCGGCCGAGCTACAGAAGAAGAAAGAAGACGACGAGAACAAGAGTGATGTCTACTTCATGATGGCTCTTATGGGAATTATTGTCGTCATTATTGCTAGTCTCATGATCTTCGCCGCCTGGATGATGGGCGCGCGGTTTGACCTTGCCTTCAAGGAACTCACGTCTGGCAACTTCAGGCCGCCAGCTAAGAACCAGCTTGAACACCCGGAGCTTTGATTGTCTTATATTATTTTCACATCCACGGCGTTACGACCTTTAACTGTCTAATATTTTCGATTCCCCCTTCGGCATATTGTCTTACTATTTTCTCGCCCGCCCCCGGCGCCCTCGATGTGTATTGATAATAACATAACTCTTTCTTTTCTTCGCCTCGCATACACACACTAACTCTCCCATTCCCACCCCACCAATATTTCTAGCACGGATGTCAAATTGCAATCAGGCCTTTTCATGGCCGAGGTTGTGCCGAAGAAGTGCTTATATCTCAATGGGGATTTATCTCCCTAGCCAGTGAGTACTAGATCTTTGTCCAACGGTTCGCCCGAGGTGGCAAACATCCATTGAAGATCTGGAATATCGCGTGTATGTAAAATTGTATGTCTATATAGGAAATGAAACCACCGGCCTCTGGAGGTTGATTCTTGTCCTGAACTTTTTCAAGATGACTGAAAATAGGTGGGACTAGAGAACAGGCCCCGAATCGGAAGTTTGTGCTTCCACGTCAACCCCGATCACTACTAGCATATTTTATATCCTTTATTTCTCGGTAATAAATTGCTTCCAACTGCCGTCCCATGTGTTTTCGCTTTCCTCGCCCATTACTCTTGCCGTCTATCCATTGGCCAGGTTGTCTTCCTCGGAGCCTCCTCAATCCAATGGGTTCCAAAAAGATGGCTTCTTCTTCTCCTTCCTTTTCCTCTTCTGGGGACTCGGGCGACTCCCCATTGTCGGCGAGTGATTTCCGGACTTATAACCGTATGTCGGAGCAAATGGAAGGATTTGTAAGCTTACCATCACACCTGGGCACTTAGCACATTAGGATACCTTGAGCACTAACTCTCATACAGCATAGTCATTTCCGTCTGACATGGAACCAACTTTGGGAGGCCTGTGAAAACTCCAGGAAACGAGGATTTTCAGCGCGTCAGATGATTATGATGGGCCTTCAATTCTGCTCGCAACTGGATTTTCATCACTCCATCGAGGAACAACACATCTTCCCCCTATTGGCGAAAAAGATGCCCGAGTTTCGAAAGGAGCTCGACCTATTGAGTCAGCATAGACAGATCCATGCGGGACTAGAGAAACTCGAGAAGTATCTGGGGCAATGTCGGTCCGGTGAGGAAGATATGCGTCGCGAAGAGATGAAACGGCTGATGGAAGGGTTTGGCAAGGTTCTGTGGACACACTTGGACCAAGAGGTTCAAACTCTTGGAGCTGCTAATATGCGCAAGTTTTGGTCTCTTGCTGAGATGCGTCAGCTTCCTATGTGGTAATAAAGAACACAGGCAAGTTTTGCCAATTTCATTTTCAGAAACATATCACTTTTCTCTGAGGACTCTACATATCTGTGTGCCCATTTGAATTGATTCGACCTCTTTTGATTTGCTATTCGGTATTGAAAAAGCATCTATGTTCTGTTTCCGAGGGATCTGCTTCTGCTTTATCAATGTCCACCCAAGCCAGAGTTGCACTTCGATATTGTAACCCCTGCACGAAAATCTTGGGCTTTGAGTCGAGTGACCCCTGCTAACAGTGTACTGTTCCCGGAAGCTCCATCACAGAGCACTTAGGAATGTGAACACGTTGTCATCCCTTGCCTGGTATGCATACTAACCGCATCCAGGTGACATTGCAAGCACGCTCTCTCAACTTCTGCTGTTTCAAAAACTCTTGACCCTTGACCCAGTTTGTATGCGTTTCTTTCTTCTGTTGACGATGACGTCGTGCGAAATAAGCACTCTCGGTTTCACCGATTCATCGGTAAATATAGCGAGGATGTCAGGGTCGCATAGAACCCACCAATGCGGAACAGCCGCAAAGCCCCGGAATATCGACACTGCATATAATAAAATATACATTGTCAACATTCAATGACATGTGTGTCACTTCAAGTTGATCAATCTCGTGGTAGAGATCCGGGGCGCCGATCTTCGTCTGATCCGTCAGGGATCGGCTGTCAGATGTTTCTGTCTCCAAGAATGTGCCTGTCACAGAAGTGCACAAGCTCAGCTGAGCTGCTCATTTTCCCTAGGTCTCAAATCACGACGATAACGGAAAGGAAACCTTGGCTTATATCATGGACAATCGGCAGGAAACAGAGAAGATCAACACAAATGCAGCAATTGCAGGTCATGAACCTATTAATCGACGCTACTGAGATCCCCGGAAAATGATCTGACCTTTTTCCCTTTCCATATCTCCACTCCAGTGGGTCCATAAATGTATCTCATCTTGTGCCTGGGGTCATCGGTACTACGCCACGCGCTCCTTTCCTCATGCGGATTGGGCATGATGTCGCGCCGCATGCAACTTAAATGAGACACAGGATATAAGTACCATCAGACCAAGCTCAAGAGATATGAGGTTAGTCAGGTTATAGCTTCATCCCCTTGCTATCTATCCCGTGTTAAGATTCGCTCAACTCACTCCCGTTTCCACCAAGATGAAGTTCACAACCACCACGATCCTGAGCACCGCTATACTAGCAGGCAGCTCTCTCGCAGCCCCTCGCAGCGGCCTGGTTGACCGCCTGCAGACCCGTGGCGCTCTATCACGCCAGTCATTACCCGCCGAAAAAAAGGGTGTATTGCTCAAGGAAGGAACCGAGGGAGTCAATGTTCAATACAGCAAGAACTGGGCTGGGGTGGTGCGCGAGAAGCCACCCCCCAGTGCTTCCTACACCGCTGTATCTGCAACTTTCACCGTCCCCGAGCCAACAGCCACCAATGACTCTGGGGATATGCAGGCTATGTCCGCCTGGGTCGGTATTGATGGGGACACTTACACCAAGGCTATTCTGCAGACTGGCATTGATGCCTACATCCAGAATGGCAAGAAGACATTTGACGCCTGGTACGAGTGGTATCCATTAAGTGCGGAGAACTTCGATCTTGAATTGTCCGCAGGCGATGTTATCGTTGCGAAGGTCCAGTCATATTCGCCCAGCACGGGTGTCGCTATCATCGAGAATAAGTCGAGCGGCCAGAATGTTACCAAGACGCTGTCTGCACCTTCAACCTCGGCCACTCTCGCTGGCCAAAATGCCGAATGGATAGTCGAGGACTTCAACACTGGTAACAGCATGGTTCCCTTGGTCAACTTCGGCAGGGTCGACTTTACCGGTGCCCAGGCTGAGGCTGGCGGTACGAAGTATGGTGTCGAAAATACTGCTGTTTTGGATATTCAGCAGAATGGCGACGTGAAGGCCCACGTGGAAGTCCAAAGTGAGACTGAGTTCTATGTCACCTACCAGTGATTTGATATGTATATTATGTATATCGGAGTTAAATGAGTTTTAATGAGTTTGGCGTCGACTGCTAGGTATGCTGCTTGGAAGAAGACTCTTTCAATAAGTTGTCCTTCGCTCGTGGATGCTCTCTTGACAGGGACTTCGGGAAGGGGAATGTCGATATATTTGGAGGACAAGTTCGGGAATAGATAGGTTAGGGAATGGTCAAAAGCTTGGAAGAGGAGGATTATTTCACACTTTGGATGGCATTAGGGAAGTTGGAGATGAAAAATGCCACTGACAAGTCCATGGCTACAAGGCGCTGTTAGAGTGAGGTATCGTTCCAATATGTATAAAAGCCTATACCATCATCGTAGGGAAGGCTGAAAGTCCGATCAAAGGTATCAAAGGCATTTTCCGGAGGCCATATAAAGCTAATCGAAGAGTCGAGGGTATAGAAAGTTTATCCCCCCCCCCCCCCCCCCCCCCCCTCGGTGTGTACGGCATGATTTGTGTAAACGTGCCGTTGTCATCTTCTGTGCCAAATAAGTTTCATATGGTATTCAGTGAAACAATAGGAGCCAAGTTCCTGGTCAGATGAAATACTGCACTGTGCGTACTATATCGCTCCTGATCTACACCTCCAATCGTAAGAGAGGCTGGAACACCCTTCAGTCCTAGTTATGTGTATCAGTGGGAATGCCTAACTGTGCTCTGTTGCCTTGCATACGATAGTGAGCGCCTGCAGTGTACCCATAATGTTGTTGATATACGCTTGTTCCATCATGGAAAAAGTAGAGATATCAGTATGTTCGCTTAGACAAACAGCGAGTCCAAGCAATCCAATCTATGTATCCGTATCATAGATGATGACAAGTTGATCTTCGTACACCGCCGTAAAATTTCCGAATATGTGTCAATGCCATCGCTCGCTTCGATGGAGGAATACTTCGGGCTAGCACGTTTATCTTGACGGGTATGCATTCTGCAGTATTTCCATGTACCGCAGTGACCCACAGATGGTTGCCACCACGGCACTCCTCAAGCGTCCCAAGGCTTCACTAAAAGGCAAAGAGAAGTAGGGTACATGAACTAAAGGCAAACGCAACGTTGTTGATCGTCCGCAGATCTGCGGTCTGCCTAGGGCTTTCCACCACGCATCATTTTGGAGAGGTTCTCGAAGGCAGTGCGACGGTTGTCCACAATCCCGTTGAATGTGTCTACTGGCCCAATACTGCCAATTACAATCTGATCTTTGCCCTCGGCCAGCCCTTGATAAACCTGCTGCGTGAAGGCGTCCAAGGGCATTCCCAACCGGCGACCCGCATCCTCGCCCATGTAATCGTGCAATTCCGCTATAGTCATGGGTCAGAACTGAAATATCAACATTATGGGGACAGGGTTGCCTTACTCTGTACCGGTGGAGGAGAAATCTCGACCACTTTGATGTTCGAGTGCCGCAGCTGCTCCCGCAAACAGAGAGTAAAGACATTCAGGGCGGCCTTCGATGCTGAGTACGCCGGAAGCGTAGCGGCAGGCACGATGGCCAAATTCGAGCCGGTACTGATACATCCATTAGGTCTTGCAGCAGATTGTGGCCGGGTAGGCATCTTACAAGATGAAACTAGTTGGGTTCGGGTTCTTCTGAAGATATGGCAAGAGGGCATGGGTGAGAGAGACGAAGCTGGAAAAGTTGATCTTCACTTCCTCGTGGAACGCCGTCAGATCAAACTTGTCGACATCTGTCAGATCGTACGGGTTTTGCACCCCGGCATTGAACACAATGGAATCGATATCCGGCGATTCCTTCATCACCCTATTTGTTGTCCATCACCCCGTTAGTATGTGGAAAGCCCCGAGCAAGGACCTCGGGAAAGAGTACCTTGTGACAAAATCTGGAATCTTGGCCAACTCTCCAATGTCGAACCGCTCGCCTTTCGCATGTGCAGCCCCGAAAGTCTGCACGAATTCATCTAGACGGTCCTGTCGCCGACCCACGGCGGTGACCTTAGCCCCCGACTCAATTAGACGGGTCGCAAGGGCCTTGCCGATTCCAGCTGTCGCGCCGATAATCAAGAAATGCTTGTATGGGAACGCCATTCTCTCTCTAAGAAATCCGGGGTCTCAGCCGTGGTTGTTTGGCACTGTAGTAGGGGTGTATTGGGGGGATAATTACGAGCATGCGGTGGGTCGCTGCGCTGTGACCGTTTATATTAAGAAGCACCTCTTAGTGTCGCATACCGCAGCCACTAGAGGCTTATATTGTAGACACCAGCTGCGGGGTTCGGTCTTACGGACTTATCTTTCTTGTCCCCGAGAAAGTCCAGACCAACATCAGTAAATGGCCTCGCGGTTACTTGGTGGCGCTATGGCTAGCGTTGCATGGACCTTCCTGCTCTTTGTCAACTGATCAAAGCCTGGGACTGAGTAATTAGGCGGACATCCCTGCAGCGGCTGTGTATCCTTCCGAGATGACGCAGTTCGGGGCTGTTTTCTTACTCGAGATCAGGTCGAGTCCAAAGATATCCACCAAGTCTTGTGAAAATCGACTCCCAGGTCAGATTCACATTGACCCTACCAAATGGGTTCTTTGGTCCCCTATAGGTTGGTCACCCGAAGAGGAAAGTGGGATATCGAGTAGGTACGAAGACTAGGAAAGTACATAGCCTACAAATGTCAAAAATGGTGCTATTCCCAGATCGCAAATGTAGATTCGTCTGATGAATTTAATCACAACGAATAATTGAGACAATTTAACATGAAGACTACATTTAAATGCCAGACAGTATAGGAAACTAAATTGATCAAGTGCGACCGGTATTTCATGCTAGTTATGGCGTAATTGTACGAAGGAATTGGGATGAAAACTCTGCAGACTATTTACCATTTATTATCGAACGGGACAAAAGTACCAGACGAACACTTGTGTTTCTAGACAGATCATACGAAGATATATATTGATATTGGCATTGCTATGGTTAAGATATGTTATCGACTATACTCAGTTCAAAACAGTAATCCATTTTAGGCAATTCTTGGCAGAATTCTGCTAGCGCAACACTAAATCTGTGCCGCAGCACCATAACTCAGCACCAAAATTCCCTAGGTACTGCAGCACTTGTCACGGCCTATATCCGAATTCGCAAGGGTAAGAGATGGAAGACTGTGTATAAATGTTGCATTGCTCGGTAGTCGAAATTCAATGATGCATAAGCCTTCGGTGCCCTGGACAACGATGTAAAGTAACTCCGCGCAAAATTTCAAAATATCCTGCGAGAATGTTCGTCATTTTAACCCACGAAGAACGAGATAGTCAGGGAGAAAGCTTTACAGCCGATGGCGAGACGAACCAGCTAGAACCGCGTTTTAGTAATGGAGTGGTGTCCTGCCGCGCTAGCCGTAAGTAACGACTCCAAATTGATATGACACTCTCACCGCCAAGGTCTACCGATAGTCCGATGGAATCACGTCGTTACTTTCCTCCCCTCAACGTCTTCATTCACCCTCTTACCATGGCACCACTTACCCCCAAACAACCCACTAAGGTATCTACCGCACAAACCCTCGAAAAGATTCAGTCTTTCTGGGCTCCGAAACTGGTTGGCTCTTTGAACAATGCCTATGAGATTAAACTGGCAAAGTTATCTGGAGAGTTCGTCTGGCATAGTCACCCAGATACGGACGAAGTTTTCTTCGTTATCTCTGGCGACCTCACGATCAGGTTCCAAGAGCCTGGGGCTTGCCACGAACTTGACGACGTCACACTGGCACCAGGTGACCTCCTTGTCGTCCCCAAGGGTGTCAGGCATTGCCCCGTTACTCGAAATGGGGAAGAAGTCGCGGTGATGCTCTTTGAGCCGACTGGTATAATCAACACTGGCGATGCTGCGACCACCGAAGGCCTCACAAATGCGGTGGAAGATTTCCGACAAACTTAGCCTGTGTCCTACGTGCCGGGAGGTAAGCCAATCTTCACTAGGATCTATTGATAAATTCTAACTCTTTGCCAAGAGATTATATAGAGAGTGTATTTTTTATCACACTCGGGGCAATTTTCCGTCGTTGGTGCACTTGCGATATATACAGCATGCTCGGTGCAACGTTTGCTCTCAAACTCTTTGCATCTATGCTATATAGCTAGTACTTCGGGTGTATCTGGATCAGCCGGAGTACTCAGTGGCGAGCTCCGATCGTGGAGACGTGTCTGCGTCTTAACTCGACTCGTGTGGATCCCGGCCTACTTGTTCTAACTCTGCAGTCGATGGTAAAGAGACTGGCCGTGTAAAATCCAATTAGCAATTATACCCCACTGACGCTTCATTAACATCCCCAGACTGATGAATCCCGAGACAGGAGTGGACCTCGCTTTCGCTGCTGGTAGCAGAACCCCCCGGGCTGTCTTATTCTCAACCCTCGTTTTGTATATCGCCGTAGGTCCTCTTCGACCGACCATGCTAGCCTTTGAAGGGCGGTCAGGACAGTATAGGAAAAGGTAGTATGGCTGGCCCTTGTAAATGCGATGGTCGACTTTTTGACAGCGCAGTCCGCCCCTGATGAAAGCACCATAGACTGGTCATATCATATTGTTTCTTGGCACCGAGCACAACGATAAGCGCCCGCTGGCAGAATACTCCGAATGGCATTCAATTGATCTAGATTTGTATGGTCCGTGATTGATTTAGATCATTGTGTTGAGATCATATGCTGACGATTATGCGACCATCCAGTTGTGAGAAAACAAGTTTTAGATGCTCACTGCCTCTACTTTTCGTCCTGTCACAACGGACCTCGCTCAGTAGATAGGCTGCCACCAATTTTCAATAATATGTAAAACTCAAAATTATTTTGGAATCTGTCTGATGCGAGGGTTGTCTGGATACTAAGATTGCTCCTATTGGGCGTTGTGATGTTGTGGTCATCTGCCACAAGTTGCCTGTTGGATATCTATATGTCAATCTGGTATCAAGTCAAACACTGAGCCTTTCGTGTACTGTACCTGTTGTCTGCCCCCGAGTTTACCCCCAATCATTGCCGAAGATCAAGGATTTTCTTTGAGGACAGATTGGAGAAACTATACTCTCCAAGCCGGAGTATATGTGTGACTAAATGGCATTAGAGGTCTTCTTCGGTGCGCTCTTTACAAAAAAAAAAAAAAAAGCCAAAGATGATTAGCGGAGTTTTCGGCTTCCTTACTGGATGGGCGGAATTAAATTTCGCGCTTACTCTCACCGCTAGGGGAGAAGTTCCTGCCTCTTGAAGGACGGTCGTTGGCTTCTCAATACCACTCCAATATTCTATCTGGTCTCGCGACGCATAATCCAAGGCATCGAGCGCGAACACGGTTATTGTCTAGGGAATAGGGAATTGAATCCTCTTGCATAATGAATAATTTCGAATTCGTCTCTTTCGACGGTCCTGGCGATATTTCGAGCGGCGAAAAAAGGGAAGCCGTCCGGGCTTTCGTTGTGAGAAGATTTCATCAAAACAGGAGAACGACCCAAACAAAGCGGGTGCGCGAACTGCTGGAGTCGACCGCAATTGTTCGCAGTAATTCTTTGCCATTCGCCGCGACCTCGACCTCGAATCCATGCACTCATCTAACGGAAAATCCCAAGAACCGCCTTCCATTGGATCAAATTAAAGCCTCGTCCGGGGGAAGAAATGCAGCATCCTTTGCTCACGGCGATCTGGCCCTGTCAACAGTGGGCCCCGGCCTGCCCTTGCAAATGAGTCATCAATCAGTTCTTTCAGGTCATAATTCCCATTTCGCCATCAGCCAACGTATGCTCTTTATTCGTTACAAAAGCTATTGCCCAAATGTCTAACATACTTTGCAGATGTCGATCATGTTGAGGCCCTTACTGCTATCTTCGCCAGCGGTCATGGAACTACTCCCTTGAGTACTCATTGGTTACCAACTTGTAAAGCTCACCCAATGCTATTTCATGCTTCGGCATTTGTGTGCCTAGCAACCATTGAGACCGTGCAGCAAAGGCCCCTGAGCACCTCTGCATTGTCGTCCAAGGGCAGAGCACTTCATCTTATTAATGTTTCCCTGAGTTGTTCGACGCAGCAGAAGAGTGACGAGACAATAGCTGCGATTTTATCCCTGGCGAACTATGACGTAAGTTTTGATTCGTTCCCTGAGTATTGCGGTGCTGACTGAAGCCTCATCCAGTGCATTGCAGGAGATATTCATATATTAAGGCACCATGTAACGGGTTTACAGCACATTGTCAATCTCAGACAAGGGGCTGGCAATCTTGGAATGAACGGACTCCTGACTAAACTCAATTGGCTGTAAGCTTTCATCAAGGAATTGTTTCAGATCTCGAGAGGTGAAATTGGAAAGCTGAATCATATTACAGATATGTTTGGTTTGTTAATCTATTTTCTTCCCGGAAGGAGTCACCCTATCTCAGAAATCGTATTCTCGGCAGCCAGCCAGAAGGACGTTCTGGCATCTTTGAGTTGTTAACTTTGAAAGAGGGACAAAGAACCATATCGCCACTTTATGACCCAGTGATTCATCTCATGAACGCGGTTTTTATGCTCGTGGCAGAACTGAAGCCCAACTCCAGTCAAGTTAACTGCTCGATTTCACCCGCTTACGACTTGGATTATACGAACAAGGAATTTCCCCTTGGTGGAATTGCTGAATGTTGTCAACTAGCGTACCAAATTTATACGGGTAAGAATTTCGGAGCTTCCGATATCATCGTGCGTCTAGAAGCCATGAAGTATTGCCTGGAACTCACAAGAATACCTGATGATTGGCTTGAGATACCAGGAGCCTTATTGTGGTGTATCATTGTGGGAATTTGTTGGGCGTATGGTCACCGGGCCTTATATCCATGGTTTGTTTCGCACTTTTTGGGTCTTTCGATGCCGCTATGTCTCCAGCGATGGGACGAACTGCAATATTTTCTTTGTTGGGCTCAATATGCCATGAAGCGAGCTCATCGACCACTCCCGGAGTCTAGCGAAGGGACTTGAGACACTACAGTTCCTATTAGATTGCCTTGAAGAAGCTTCTTGCTTTGGTTATTTGGAGAAAAACTAATCTGGGATGAAATAATATGAAAATTGACATGGTACAAAGTTTACATACTGAATCCCTGCGTTACCAATTGGCAGAAATCAAAGAATTGCGCCGCGTTTCCTGATCCTCCCTCTTCTTTGCTTTTCAAAGAGATTTCAATATCATGCCGCACAGATCCGAATCTTCCCCAGGGAATAACATAACGGCCGTTATTGGAGGGGTCTACGTCTGGTGAAAATGCAGCCCATAATTCAGTGTATGCGCCATACAAGGGCTCATGGAGCATGAGATTCTGTCAAACTCCAACGTTAGAACAAACCAAAAAGTTTATGACCGGAGTCTCATCTTACAGTCATGTGGCGCTCCATACAACCCATATTGCGTTGAAGCATAGTTTTCAAATTGCCTGGATTGAATACCTGGCCGAGTTAGATCTTCTGGTCCGGAATCAGATAATCATGGCATACCAGATGCAACACTCCATTTCCTGGATAGCGTTTGGCCCATTCGGATCCAAGGAATAAATTGCCGGTTTTACTAACGGCATATCGAACTGCAGCGGATTCATCCTTGATTCTGTAATCCAAATTGTTGATATTCATTCCACCTTTCGGAGCTTGAAGGTGGATGACGATGGAACCAGCCCAGAGAACACGGACAGAACCGGGATGTGGCGATAGATTGGCAGTAGTCATGAGCAGCGGCAGCAGCAGCTTGGTGAAGAGAAATGGACCAATGCAGTTTGTTCCGAGCATCATCTCATGGCCCTGGGGATGATCAACTTCTCATGCTCATTACAATAGCGAAGCATACGGATACGGGTCCATACCTGAGCAGTCTTTTCTTCCGTTTGGGTACCCATCACCCCGGCATTGTTGACGAGTACATCCAGACGCTCTTCAACAGCCAAGAAGTTCTCGACACTTTGCTTGACAGAATTCAAATCTGACAGATCAATGGCCAAGAAGTGCAATTTTCCAAGCGAATTTGGGAATGAAGATGTAATCTCTTTTATTGCTTTCACTCCTTCCGTCTCACGGCGACCAGCCAAGTAGACCGTTGCATTCTGAGCGTATACCAGCTTTGCGAGTTGGAAGCCAACTCCTGAATAGCCCCCGGTGATAATTAGCACCTGAAAGTTATCATATTAGCTGTTAACGTCAAACGATCACACGAATTTGAGAAAGAAGGTGGAGGGTTACTTTTCCATTGAGGTCTTGCAGCTCTTTTTCTGTGAAGGTTGGCTTTGGGGGATAACTTTGAGAGAGAAAAGTGCGCAGAGTAGCCATGGCTAGATATATGGGAGCCAAAAGAAGCACGCAAAGCACAAAAGCCGTGTTAATTTCCAGAGTTGATGACAGAGAACACTCTGTTTCCTCTTTCCCGGTGGCGGACCTTCAGGGGGTTTATATAATTGCTTCGCTTCGCTCCGCAATAACATCGCGCACTGCTCGCTGGTAAAAGAGATCGGCAATGCTTCCGAAAATGGAATACGCTTTGAAGCTTAAAATGCCAAGAAATTACCTCATCTGGGTAAGTGTACGGAGTACGTCCTTGCTAGACCCACCTTGAGAAGTTCCCTTGATCTTTCTAATATTCTCGACACATGAGAGGGCTATCTCACAGTCTCACCGTTAGACGCCTCGGCTTCACCGGAGAAGCTGTTATTGGCAAACTGCGTCACTTATACTTTGCTAAGTACTTCCGCCTAACTAACGTATTTCACAGGCGGGTGGCTCGCACCGGATGTCAGCAGTAAACAACATAGTGATCGACAGCTTATGCTGGCAGTGGTAAGACAGCTATATGCAGCTCGGACGAGACCATGCCAACCCCGAGGCCTTGTCCAAGTGATACAATCAATTGGACATTGGGAGTGACCGAGAAAAGAATGACATGGCAGGAAATTGATAGATTGAGGGAATGCAATAACGTATGGAGGAGAGTCGGATAGAACCAGTACTAGGCCTGAACAAGTACTGCGGCACCAGGTCCCGCAGTACCGCCGCAGCACCAGATTTAGTGCTGCGCTGGCGGAATTCTGCTAAGAATTTCCTAAAACGGACGGATAAAATGCTGACAGATTACAAGGAATTACTGTTTTTGAACTGTGTTTGGGTATGGTCGCGCGCATTCCAACATAGTATAGTCAATTATATGTATCTCAACCATAGCGATGCCAATATAAATATATATATTCGTACGATCTGTCTATAAACACGAGAATTCGTCTGATCTACGTACAACTGCCAATTCGTCTGATCTGTCTACAGATGTTAAAAATAATGCTATTCCCAGATCGCGAATGCAGATTTATCTAATCTCTGTACAAATGCCAAAAATGATGATCTGTCTAGCAGGGTGACGGAAAGACAATACACTTCTTACTGACTATTGAGGAACCTTGGAAATACACATAGCATCACAAAGAAAAGGATGACCTTTGAATGCTGAACAAGAAATTGGCTGGGATGGCGGAAACGATGACTGGGTATCATGCTGAATGATAAGAAAGGACAACAATCAGATCGAAACGCTCTGAAAAGATGAAGACAAACTGTGAGCCTAGTAAGGGCTCGAGGTGTCGGCAAGAAGACTGTACGAGTTCAATTGAATACCCAGAGGGCGAGCTTGAGGCATCATGGCGCCCAGCATCTGCTGGTCATCGTACTCATTGGCTGTTCCATCTGCAAGCACGAAGAATGTGGCAGATGGTCGGTTCACGCGCAAAGCTTCCAGGATGTCGTCACTCCACAGGCCTGTGCACTCGTTATTGACAAGTTCGAAATATGGGTTCAGAGGCGGACAGCTTGAGTCAAGGTTGATGAAACGGATGCGCAAGTACTCCAGGGCAGGGAGGACGGATAGACACTCAATTGCATTGACCACCATTGCCTCGAAATCACGAATGAACTCAATGCTGGTGATTGGGCGTGTCCCGTAGCTCATCTGCGTCCAATGATTCAATCCGTCTACCTTCTGATTGTGGCAGCAAGTCTTGACTGAAAGATCCAATGACCTGAGAGGGGAACCAGAACCCATTTCCGTTGCCCCTTGCTTCAATTTCTCAAAGAGGTACCAACACACACGGCCAGTGTAGGTGAATGACTCTAAGCGCGGAATTGCCTCGCCGAGCAGAGTGCAGATCGGAGGAGGCGAGCTTTGAGATCCGAAAAGTGTAGACAGCAACCTATCACTGGCGTTGTAAAATCCCTCTAGGCCAAGATTGATGTGTTGGATGGTAGCTGGAGTGTTGATAAATATGCTCATCATGACCAAGTAGGCACTCAGATGGGGTTGGGCCCAATCACAATGCCATTCACTCAAAGCTGGCAACGCCTGTGAAATGGTGTGCCAGTCGTCAGCCTGTCGCATCAGGTTCCAGGCACCACGCATGATGAATGTCTGTATGCTTTCAAGAACAGGTAGATGCCGACCGTTCATGGCTTCCCTATAGCGGAAATGCCGCATCATAGGAGCATTCTTGCAGTGGCCACCATCCAGAGTGAGAACTCGGGCAGTGGGGAAAAGGTACTGAACAAGCCAGAAGATTTCCTCCAATGAAGTATTACCGGTTGCACGGTGATAATGAAGAAGAATACTCCCATGGTTAGGATCATGATCCGTCTGCATATCTACAACATTTGCTGTTGCCTGAGTACCATTTTGCTCTGCATCTGAGCTAGGGCGAAGAACCCGATCTCCCCAGATGGGAATCCAAATCTCAATGTGGCAGACATATGGAGCCAAATGGGGTTTTTGCTTGAACCACCGTGCACACTTTATTAATTCACGGTTGGTGCCTTTGATTTTGACTACATAAAATGCTAGTCATTAGTACAATTCCGTTGAACTTCAGCTTGACAGTCAGATAAAACTCACTATGGCGGTAGATTCGACTTTGAACAAGTCCAGTCCACACCCGGCAAATCAGGGCCAGGTCGGAAAGGGCCTTCCGCCGCGGATGATGGAGAGCCTTACTCCAGTTCTGAGTAGAAGATTCACCATGTGCTGAATGGGTATTAAGGGAGGCTCTTTTGCCAAAGAGATGATCCAGAATAACTTCATGGATCTCAACTGGGAGCTTTGAGAATTGGATTGCCGACTGGGCCGGGGCAGAGATAGTCAATGCTGGGACTCCTGCCGGGGGATGAGATTGGTCCTTACTGGCGGTGATATGGGAGGCACGGGTTTCGCAGTCATCCTGGCCAGTGATATTTGCACCGATGCTGCAGTTTGATTTCTCTGCGCTTTCAGGAACTGCAACAGGTACACTGGCTAGGGAATTGACCGACGCCGGCCGGAGAAAAATTGCGGAGATCATAAGGGACGGTAGGGATGAGGATGAAAGAGAATTGGAAGAGTCAGAGGCCATTGATGCGACCTGGTCTTCTTCGGATGAGAGACTGTAGCCTGATAGCTATTATTTGGTTATTTTAGTGAACAAACAAGTCATTCCGGGGATATGCATGCACATAGATCGCACTCACCTCAGCTGTGGTTAACCGCTATCATCAAAGCCGCAATGGCTCAATGTTCAGTTTAGGCACAGACGGGATATCTCAGAGGATCCAGTTCATGAATGGGCCGATCAGGCTGTTGGGCAGCTTGATGAGGCGGATTGGAAGGGTATTGGCGGGGAAGAGATAGGCCCGGCTGAAAGTGAAGAGACGTGAAGATGAAAGGAGACCAAGATCACAGTGAAGAAGAAAAGAAATGCAAAATACATAGTCAGAGGAACAAAGTGACGGGGGGGTCAGAATAAACGCGGGAGACGTTGCGCGACACGGTCTTTTACGGTTGGAATACCTGATATTGGGGCTTTCAAGAGCCAGAACGAGGGTCGTGATCAATAAAATAGCACGAACATAATCAGAATGGATCGGAGCCTGCATCATACATGTTGTTATTGGGTTAAAACTATATCATGTCGTAGATGATGTACATGGGCCGTGAGAGTTCCCTTGGCCGCATAGATGTTGTTGTTTATGCAATAAGAAACATGACAGAGATAATAGTCATTGCAATTCGAATCAGACATTATTTCCTTGCAGAAAGACATTAACATGGATTAGCAAATGAGTGCGAGGGTATCAATGCAGAGTAGACGCTACAAACCCATTGCAAAGCGAGAGAGAAAAAAGACGGAAGCTACCGCTTACGCCTGAAACGGAAACGAAGTCCATCATCGCTGTCAGAATCGCGGTCCTCGCGAGCCCTCTTCGATGGTCGAGCCAGAGTAGGGTCCGAGGTCGGTTGAGGCGAGGTGCGTGTAATCGCTGACAGCTCGGACCGTGATGGAGCAACTTCATCTTGATGATCTTCAGATTCAGGACCTTCAGGCTCGTTTTGAGGTTCAGTCTCAGCGGAGTTGCCACCCCAATAGTGATCGCCAATTCCGTAGTCTTTGCGGGTCACTTCTTCTAGGGGAACGATTACCGTCTGGATGCGAGCTCGACTACGCGGCTCGCCTTTTCGCCGGAACTTCTTGAAATTCTTGCGCCCATTCCATTGATCATCCCACCTGTCCGAGTTGTCATGCTCGTGCGCTGGTGCGTTCCGGACGGGAATCTCCATTTCTTCCACAATAGCCAGGTTCTTTAATTTGTCCACATCCACATCACCTACGACGGCTGAATGTGAGTCTTCTTCGGCCTTGCGTTGTTGTTCTTCATCTTCACGGTGCTTTCGCGCGGCTTCGAGCACGTCAAGTTTAGGT
The DNA here is from genome assembly GCA_023627375.1 of Penicillium paneum. Taxonomy (NCBI): domain Eukaryota; kingdom Fungi; phylum Ascomycota; class Eurotiomycetes; order Eurotiales; family Aspergillaceae; genus Penicillium; species Penicillium paneum. Next base: position 81,699 of record JAMAFK010000059.1, read on the forward strand.
CGCTTGCGTTTTGGAGCCTCCGATTCGGGGGCTACGGCCTCAGCCTCGGGGTGATGGCGAGTCATATCTGCACGACGACGCTTCATTGCACGCGCGCCCGGGAGAAGATCAGCGACCATATCCTCCTCAGCCTCTTCCTTTACTATATTCAGGGGCGGCATTTCTTGGGACGGCGCTTGAGTTTCGACATCGACGGTTTGAGTGGAGTTGATATTAGTGTCCTCTTCTTCAGGCGCATACACTGGGATAGATTCCATGTCGAATCCGTCATCGAAGGTTTTCATTTTACTGACATATGCACGCACACGGCTCTTGGCCGGAGCTGTCAAGAGCGGACTAGACTCGGCGTTAGGAGGCTCTATCGATTCGGATACGGCAGAAACTGCTTGTTGGCTTGTTTTTTCAGCCTCAACCGCGGGTGCAGATGCGGGGATCTGACTCGAGCTCTCCTCCGTGGGTAAGGTACGGCAGAGGGGTGATGCATCATTTCCCAGGATAGCGTCAAGGAACTCTCGTTGCTCTATCACGCGCTGATCCGTCATTAGAGCAACCTCATTACCGAGGTCAATAGACCATTGTTCGAGGTCTCCTTTTGATCGAAAGCGAACAAGAACGACGCCACCGGGACCGTGCCGCTCGGGGCCCACGCCTTTCCGTCCTGCTGCTTTTTTCATGAACCGAACGATATCTGCGGCAGTTGTGACCCCATCTTCAATTTCGTAGAGAAGCGCCTTCCCTTGGCCATTGTTGATTGGACCTTTCAGGTTATCAAACTGGCCTTGGTCACCGAAGATAAACGTATATCCCTCAAAGACATTAATACGTGCGGGATTGGGAGCGAAAGCAGCGGCGGGACGCTGGGTTGGTTCTTTCCCGGGAGGCGGGAGGTGTTGATTTGGATCGGGCCATGCTAATTCGAAGTCGGTTTCGAGAGGACATAGCGACTCAACATTCTCAAGATCACCAGGGGTAGCCGCGTAGACGAGTGCATCGATATATGAATCATCTACTATGTACTTCCCGTTGACGAGTGCCTGAAGACCCTTGGCTGTATTCCGTTTGCGCTGTACCACATGTGTTGTGTGATCGACAATATAATCCATGATGGTCTTAATGTCGAGGTCTTCTAGGCGTGAGCGAACATGGGCTAGAGGATCTTCACCTCGCACCTGCTTGGAGGAGGATGACAAAGTTAGAACCACGGGTTCCCATTTGATCCTATCAAGATCATCAGCCGGGATTCAAGCCAGTCGTAAGCAGACATACACACCGGAGCGCATGCTGGTATTTAGCGAGCTGAATGAGATGCTCATCGCTCTTCTCCAACTTGCATTCTCCTTGGATTCTCCTCTTGTCCACGACTGTTCCTTTCTTTGAGTCCAGATCGGTTACAATTATATTCGATCGCGCTCGTAGTGACAACTGGAGGGGTATTAGCCAGATAATGCATATCATCGCGGGGGAGTTCAACCGTACCCCATCTCTCGGACTGACCGGTGAGATTTCAATGGTCATATGCTTGCGGGATATCGAATTATGGTTGACAGCATGGCGGACTATTCAATAAGAGATCAGCCGAATTGTGTGATCCTCCAACTGAAGTATGCCATACCTCCGTCTCGATGGAATCGACCGAATAGATACTTCTTTCCAGGTCGCAGCCACACGCGCTTCCCTATGAGGTTTTAGCAACCAATCAATTCTTGTCAATCAAATATGCCCACCTTCCAGAAAATCACCGGTCGAATCAAGAATCCACATGACGACGAATCCGCCCAGAGAGATGTTTAGCTTTAGGCGACATGGCTGAGGCCCACGCAAATTGGAACGCGTGTCCACGTGACTCCGCGTCAAATTGAATCCCGCGCTCTCGCGTTTTCAAATCATCTACCAGCCATCGATAGGACGGTGAAAAGTATGGAGTCTTCAGGTGAGAACCCTGCCAGAGATCCGAAGCCTGAGTCGGCCCCTGATGAGGATTTTGGGACCCTGAAATATCAGCTACTCGGTCCCTCTTTAACTAAAGCGGGCCAAGATTCCGTCGATCAGCAAAAGGTGCGCTTGATGATTGTATTTATATTGAGCCTTAGCTAAACTCGCGTTCTCAGGTATCAGAGATTATATACAATGCCTCCAAGGGCTCTAAGTTCTTTAAGCACGAACAAGATCGGGATCGGAACCTCACGTTGAAAATCGAGCGAATTCTAAAAGAAAAGGCACGGCTAGAACGTCTAGACTTGAGCAGTGAGCTACGACGTGCCGATGAATACCTCGCGGAGCTTGAATTGAGCCGTGAGCTTTCTCAACATGTCATTCACGTGGACTGTGACGCATTCTTTGCCGCCGTCGAGGAGCTTGACCGGCCCGAATTCAAGACAGTGCCTATGGCGGTCGGTAAAGGAGTGCTGACAACCTGCAATTATGTGGCGAGGAAGTTTGGCGTCAGGAGTGGTATGGCCTCATTTGTCGCGAAAAAACTCTGCCCGCAGCTGGTTCTCTTGCCGCCGAACTACGACAAATATACCGCAAAGGCCAAGGAAATCCGAGCTATCATGGCCGAGTATGACCCTCTTTTCGAGAGTGCGAGTATAGATGAAGCCTATTTAAATATCACAGCATACTGCGACGAGAATCACTTGGAGCCTGATGAGGTTGTTCAGAGGATGCGCGCAGAGATATTGGAAACAACCAAGGTGTCTGTTTCCGCCGGAATCGCTGCTAATGCGAAGATTGCAAAGATTGCCTCCAACCTCAACAAGCCCAATGGACAATTTCGAGTCCCTAATGAACGGGAGGCAATCATGAAATTCATGTGTGACCTATCGGTCCGCAAAGTGAATGGAATCGGCCGAGTATTTGAGCGAGAGTTGGAATCAATAGGCGTCAAAAAGTGTGGTGATATCTACTTACATCGTGCTTTATTGACCAAGCTATTTGGAGAGAAGGCTTTTCAATTCCTAGCTCAGTGCTACCTCGGTCTTGGGCGGACCAAAATTGAACCCGTTGAGACCCACGAACGTAAAAGCATCAGTACAGAGACCACATTCCATGAGATTGGAGACAAGGAGGAACTTCGAGCGAAGCTCTGGTGGGCTGCGCAAGAGCTTGAAAAGGATATGGCCCGGACTCATTTCAAAGGCCGCACGCTTGCCTTGAAAGTCAAACTGCATACTTTCGAAGTGCTGACGCGCCAGACAGCTCTATCTCGTGCCGTCTTCCTAGCAAAGGATTTGTACTCCTTTGCTTTGCCCATGCTCGCCAAGCTTGAGAAGGATATTCCAAACATGAAGCTACGGCTTCTCGGCCTTCGCTGCTCGAATCTGGTCAGCACTCAGAAAGTTGGAATTAACTTTTTCGGGGTAGCGACACAACTTAAACCCGCCACCGAGCCGACTCCTGAGCCCACCCCTATATCGACATCTGATGTCAATGTATATCATGAGATTTGTGCCGAGGAGGCTTTCGAGGCGGCGGCTCGCCAGGAAATACAGGACGAGATGAATGATCTAGAGCAGCTGAGTCAAGAAACACCCGATGTTCGTGAGCCAGAGGCTTCTGCAGCCCCACCGGTGGTTGAAACACCCGCGATGTGGGATTGTCCTATATGTACACGACCACAGATTGCGGATGATCGCGCATTCAACGAGCATGTGGACTTCTGCCTCTCTAGACAGACAATCCGCGAAGTCGTGCAGGACACCTCAGAAGAAACATCCTTGATACCCCCCAATTCCAGAAAAAGGAAGTTGCCATCACAGGCTGGTATTCCTGAAATGGACCCAAAACAGAAGCGGCTCTTTTTCCAATGACGGTGGAACTTGGATGCCACTCATCCCCTCAGAAAAGCACCGATACTCAGGCCTGAAATCCAGCGATCATTTAATATTGCAGGCTCACCGTGTTTCAAGGCTCCACTTGACAGCCGCCAGATTCGGGATAGATACGGGACATCTAGGGGCGAGACGGATACAGGGGGTTCTTTTTTGCTATGGCTGTATTGGCAATGACCTGCCAATCAAGGGCCTTCTAGAACCCATTCTCACAAAACAATAGAGGTCTCACAATTTCCTCGTCGCAATGTCAATAGTTCGACGCCCTTGTTCATTGAAGTAAGGAATTCCACGTTGCGGTGAAGCGGCGCCCTAAACCCAATCAGGTGACATTGTTTTCGTCACTCGACTTTCTCCTCGACTTTCTCGACTTTCCCTTCCATCAGGCCACAAATTCCCTGTTACGGAACAAGAAGACAGGCGATTCTTTTTATTGGCTGGTGCCACAATGCTCATGTTCTGTGGCACCTCGCAATGCCATGACTTGCACCCCCCGCAACTATGACCTACGATAAACAAAACAATGGCAGTCTCGCCAAACCGTTCACACCCACCCTCAGCGCTGCATTCCATAGGAGTAACCGGGCTCCTTTGACACCAAAGCTTGCAAGTCCAAGTGCCGGTCCAGGATTTCCGCGTCGCCTCGCACAACCCGACCACCCCTATTCCAAAGACGACTCCCCCGCGGTCCCGACCTTTCTAAGCGCCAACGTCACTCCACGATCTGGTCCTCGAACCACCCGACGAGATGGCGCTATCTATTCCCCCACGAATTCTTCACCTGCACCTTCTCCCTCTCCAAATCTACCTTACTCCCAGTCAACAATTGGTTATGGTCGTCGAGACCGCAGCCCGGCTCGCGGGGTCAAGCCGGAACAATCTCGAACTCTGAGGTCGAAGACGTTGACCACAGACAACCAGCCTAGATCACGTTTGAATTCTTTCTCGGATATGACATCCGGGACTCCGCTGTTCTTCCATGCGTCCGACGCACGATCATCACATCCTTCTGAGCTATCAGATGCCCCTCGCCCGAGGCCCCAGGGGAAGACATCCCCAGCCTCGAGCTTCATATATGCGAACGGAGACCAAGAGAGAAAATCACTAGGGGATCAATCAAATGTTACGTCCGCTTCTGCTAAACGGCGATCGGGTGGTCTTCCCCGTCCCCTGTCCGCCAGCAAACCACCACCTTCCTCCTCGCGCTTGAGCTCTCCTGGTCTTCCAGACGTGGCTTCACACCCTCCAGAAGAAATCAGGTCACCATATGTCGTCAGCATTGAGAGTGGACTAGGGGTTACCCCGCGTCTTGGCTCGCCGTCGTCCAGTACAATCGGCGAGAGACCACGACCGCATCCGATCCGACATACCAAGTCCTCAAGCGTCGACTCAGGTCGCCAAGGCAATTATCCACAAGACGGCTTGCGAGCAAGCCCAGTCATCGTATCCGGGAATCATTTTGGCGAAGAAACAGCGCCTATGATGTCGGAGCAGATGCCCACCCTTCGCCCTCGCATCTTCAGCAATGTATCCACCACCTCGACTGATACATACCCTCCTGTACCACTCAGTCCCGGGAAATCCGACGGTCCGAGCGAGGCAGCTCTTAACGCACGTATCGAGCGCAAGATCATGGACCTGGAAATTAGCAACTCCTCACTACTAGCCATCAATCGTACCCTAGAGCGCGAAATGCGACAACAGAAGGCGGAGCTTCGGCGCTTCCGGCGACTGAGTCGCTCCGGACGCATATCAATGGCACCTTCCACCCGTTCATTCTCCGGAGCGGCACTCTCGGTAACTAGTGAGCTAAACGAGGGCGCAAGTGAGATTTCGAACCTGTCACAAGACGATATGTCCGATATCAGCGATGAGGATTCAATTGCGGATGAGAGTATCCTGAGTCCAGGCTCGCTGGCCGAGCACAATGCCAAGAACCGTATCAATGATGAGAAACGCGTCATGCTTGACTTGGCGCGACATCAGGAGGTGCTGGTGGACAGCCAGAAGATGAACCAAAGCCTCAAGCGCTGTCTAGGATGGACCGAAGAACTTATCAAGGAAGGACAGCGGGCCCTGGAGTACAATGTTCACGTTCAAGACGTTGAGCTGGGTGGCCGAGTCCTAGCACCTGAAGAGTTGGGCGAAATTGGTGAGAGCGGCCGTGGCCTTTTGAGCCCTTCAGTCCAATATAGCGCCTCTTTTTCCCCTATGGAGGCCTCCGAATTATCATTTACCGAATCACTATCTATTGGAACACTATCTCCTACGCCCTCTATTTCTGCTGATCCGAGCACATGATCCCATTCCTGGCCCTTGTCTCCCGGCGGGACGATTCATTTATTTTCTTTCTTGCTCATACATTAGCACAATACCCTTTCTTTTTTGATGCGTTCCATTCTGAATTCGGCATTTCTTCGATCGTGACCGATTCTATCTCATTGTTTTGGGCTTAGCGACTTGTACTATGAGACTCTGGACTTACCTTTCTTCTCTTGCGTTCACAATTTCCATCAGACAGGACGGTCAATGCTAGACCTCTATACCCGATCATTTCATCCATCTCGAAAACATTTTTTGGTTAACTCGAAAGATACCCGATGTGCGATTTGTTGTCTTGTGTTTATATTCTGTTTCCATGTGCACTAATTGACCTGCACGCTTGAAAATGCTAGACTTGTGATTACGTTGGCTTGATGATGTGTTCTTCAATACCTCATGTTCTGATTCTTCTAGAAAAGAAAGACCAGTCACTATGGTTGCTCTTACTGTCTGCAACTTTGAAAAATATCATTATATCATGGTCAACATCACCAACAGGGTTCACGTCAGTCTCATATTATGGAAATGGACACTGTCCCATCCGCTGCTGGCGAAGGGTCTCCTTGAAACCCGCCAATTCCTTGTATCCCTTGCCCTCAAAATACTTCGGTCCCAGATCATCGGTGCGATAACCCTGCGGGTAATATTTGTCTCCGTCATCACCAGGCAGGGGTTGTCCAAGTGCCCACTTAAACCATGCCATCGGCCCCCAGCGGTTCCAGGTTGTGGGCTGCACATAGAATGGAGCTCCGTCGTATATCAACACCCAGTTGCGGCCGTATTTATTCGGTTTATCGGTGAAAACGTCCAAGCGCAAGAAGTTTGGGCGGGGCAGTGATAGGTATCGCAGGTATAGTTGGCGGACCTTGAATGTCAAGGCAAGTATGCCGCTGAAAAATGCAGGTGGTTCTTCCATCCTAAAAAGTGTACACATTAGACTCGCTATATGTGATGATGAGTTGGGACACATACATCATCGCGGTCCGCAATCGATCTCCCATCATATATGACACGAAGTATCCAGCCAACGGCTTCAAGAAATTTGGCAAATTATACACCAGCACGTCAATTGTCTTTTCCGCAAGCTCTTTGTTGCGAGGGTGAGGCTTCATGTGCTGGATTTCGTATTGCTGGCTCCATGCACCAATCTCCTCCAACCAGTGAACCCCATCTTGAAACCCAGTTTTTCCAGATGGCAAAGCGGCGTAGTTGATCTCCAACGCATCACCGAGACTCTTCCAGAATGTCCCGATAGCACATCGTTCCATTTCAGTCATCTCGCGCCACTCATATTGTTGCACGAACCGGATTGGCTCGAGGGCGAATAAGCTCAGTGTGTATAACATGTCAGCTTCCAGGATTTTGCCGCTGGCTCTGTAGCCCTTGTGCAGGAAGTTGATTCGAGCTATTGCAGTCCGCGCTCGCTCGGAGCGGGGGTCGAAAGCCATGAATTCGCCGATCAGTGTGCCAGTATCGGCATATCTCTTGAATGACACTGTAGAGTCTGATAACTGTGCTGTCTTCAGGAGAAGTGTGGATATCGTTGGAATGCCATATGTCTGTCTATGTCAATTTCCAGTCATATACATACTTGAATGGGCTTTGCATACGCGGAAGAGGGCAAACTGCAGTGACTTGAGCACAATAAAGGGAAATTCGGTCTGCATAATTGTCTTTTGAATGGCCCAGGCATCCTGGTCGGTCATGCTGCGCATGGATTGCCTCGTTCCGTAGCGGCTATATTTACTGTGGAGTGTCTGCCGTCGTTGGAAACGGAGTGAAGATATCAGCGCTAGGTATGTTGCTAGTCCTAGCAACACACATAGTATCTTCTGAGACGGCGAAGCTTGTAGCAAGGAGCTAGATAGCGGGGCATCCTCGGTACTGGACGTAGAGAATGATGCCATCTATAGTAAGGCGATGGAAATAACTCTGTGGATGTAGATTTGGGTCTTCAGATAACAATAATCTCTATTAAGACGAAGCAAATGCACTCGGTCTTATATAGCTTCCATCTTCTATGAACACATAACATTGATGACGGTTGACAAATTGTGAAGTACATTGTTGATCTCATGCTAAAACGACTGAACCGAGGAATATAGGCTGCGGGGAAATCTCACGTTTCAAATGCATATATGTGCACCATCGGATATTGTGCTAAATAAAAATACATATGAGCTGTATTCAACTGTACAAGAGAGTCGTTAAGTTTCAATATGCCGAGGTTTGCAATCAACCCCGAATCATTCGACCATCCACGCCCTCTATGCCAGTCCAATCAAAACTTCATGAATCAGCCTGATCGACAACATACTCGGCCTCTCAGTCGGAGGGATTGGAGCCGACATCGTACGATATATACATCCTTTGTCTCCCTTCCCTATCCCATTTGTACTCACGCCTTTTTACTGAGGGGCTGCCATTTTCTCCGCCTCGAAACACAAACCGTCCTTGCCCACTTCCTTGGCACCGTGCTTTTCTTTGAGAGGGCATGATCTTCTTCTTATGCCATGCGTCAAGTGGAGTAGTTGATCGGGGAATGTGAGAAATCGCAGGACCCTGTTCTTGGCTTCGTTCTCTCAGCCATATCGTCTGATGTCTGATGACTTGCTTATATATATTATTGTATATAATATAATGTCGTCTTGATCAATCATTTTGCTTTTATCTTAGGTCCGTAATTATGTACACATCTATTTAAATACATGCAGTCTCCCTCTCATTTTAGTGCTACTGTAATCTCGCCAGCACCGTCCCCTCCATCCCGAACGATAATACCTAGGATCCAGACGTTCACGGCAAAGAAAAAGAGCCCTGCGAGAAACAGCCCAGGTACAAAAGATGATAGCCCCAGGAATTCGAGGTTGTAACCTTGGTGCAGCCAGAGGGCCTATATAGTTTGTCAGAGTTGAAGCCGTGAAGATTGTGGCATTAGAGAATCAGTAGACAACACATACCTGTCCAGCAATCCATAGTATGGCTGCTGATGCGCCCAGAGCCGGTTTACGGATGAGCGACGAAGAAGGTAGGTAAAATGGAAGCAGGATCAGATACCAGAGGAAATACTAAACAGATTAGCTGCGAGTATGACCATTTGAATGATATCACATACCTGACTGGTACAAACTTTGTTGAAAGTAACAAAGGTAAAAGTCTGTGCGAGCATCGCAGTAGTCAAGCTCTTCTTTGCGAGAACCAGAGGCAAAGCAAGAACCACAAGGATTAGCTGCGGAAGGAAGGCCAGTGCCTCAAAGCGAGTTTCGGCCCCACCTGCAGCAGAAAGATAGAGCAGTGTACTATAGGGAGAGAAATTGTGACGGTGATCGATGCGAGTAAGATGGTGGAAGAAAGTGTGATGGAGGAACGGTTGACCGTACTGGAGGTACATAACGAGATTCAATGCCACGAAACTAGCCAGTGCTGCAACTGTAAACTTCACTCGGGACGGAGTAATGAATCCCAAAGCCTTTGACAGCCAACCCGAGCAAGCCGTTGCAGACCCATCGCGCTCAGCATCCCACCACCAGAGAATGGAGACACCATAGATGAACGGATAAATTTTGAAATGCACAGCAAGGCCCAGGATAAGCCCAGCAAGGATAGGCTTCTTCGTCAAAGTTGCCCAGAGTAGCGCCGCAACAAGCACGCCGAGCAATCCTTCTGAACTACCACGGGTACTGATATTGGCGACCATGGGATTCCACAACCAAACAGCCGAAACGTACCGCAGCGCGCGCTCGACAGGAAACTGATAGCATCGGACAAGCAGCTGGACAACGAGCCATCCGGCAAGGACATCAGACAAAGCAAAAAGTGCCTTTCCAAAGGCGAATGTCAGTGTTGACCAAGGCGCAGCACCTTCCCACGCAGTCGGGAGAAGCATCCATGCCAAAAGCGGCGTATAGCGGTAAGTATCCCGAGTGTATGGCGACTCGCCCTTTGTAACATAGCGCGCAGCATCAGTGAACACCATGTAGTCGATGTCGGTGTATTTCACGGCGGAATGCGCATCCTGCCAGCCTCCATAGACGAGGAAAATGAGGCGAAGCGCTGTTGCGGCGAGGAAGACTCGCGCTGGAGAGTCGAAGAGAGCCATTCTCTTATTTGGAAAAAGATTTCTCTGTTTCGTCCTTTGATGACAACCAAAATAAAGAAATTAAAGGTTGCTGGGTTGTCTGTTGCGGCTAGCTCGCATAATTGGGCGGCTTGATGAACCCCTGGCGGATGTCGTCGGGGGAAGTAAGGAGCTGCACATCCAACTAATTTTTTCTGGATCTTAGAATCTGTAGTGACTGTGGGTGTGAATTAATTCACTATTTATTCCATACACTTCGCGCCTGGTAAATTGGATGTTTACGGGGAAGATGATTGTTGATGCCACCTCGAAGCTGATGCCCCGCTGACTCAGCATGGTCCGTGTCCACGGGTCCGGAAATTGCCTAATCGGGACGAGAAGTATACCTCTAGAGCTAGGTGGGTGTTAAGACAGATAGATATAAAGCGTAGATCATCCACATGCGATGTACATACTGCCCAAACCAAAGTCTGTACCCCAAGGGACAAGAAATCTTCACTGATCTACGTTGGAATTGCAAGATGCGGGGAAAATGTTTATACCCATGTCTATGTCTTGACGTCCAAACTGTGTATCAGACACCGGCTAAATGCCTCGAATTTGATGCTTCTCAAAAGTAACTATAGTGAATCTCTATAAGCGCTCAGGTTGATGGTGTTTTGAACTCATGTGTCACGATGATGATATCTCCTGAGGTCTGGGGGAGAATAATAGGATGATAGAAGGTTCTGCCTGAAACCCAAGAGGATCACAATAGACCTCATTTAGGCTATGTGAGCTGGCCATAACCACACAGCCACCCAGGGCACTCAAAACGAGATCATTGACAGAAGGCATGTGCAGCGTAAGCGAGAAGTAATCCCTGCCAAGTGAGACACATTGTTACAGCTCGGACCTGTATCACTCAAACCCCTTCCGTAAGAAGCCATCGTCCGATTTGAAATCTGACCGACCAAGTTGGGGACAACTGGGCTGATAGGCTAGACGCCGGCAGATGACGTGGTTCACTTCTATACTAAAAAGAAATAAGACAGACTAGTTATAAATCTCATTTGAACCTGGCTATAGTCTTAACATAGATCATTCAATCCAGTTATCTATGTATTTTATATACCAGCACAAGAAGATGGTGATCCCACGCAAAGGAAACGAAGCTATATCACAAACTTCATTATCTCCCCGGTCCGCAGTATCTGTTCATAGGAATTTGACAAGTTCATCGGGGCTTTGGTTTGGTGATTATTCATATACATCTCCTTGATTATTCTTCTCTCCGTTGAAGAGACTCTCGACTTCATCATGGTCCTGGGCATGGGAAAGTATATCATCGGGGGCAATCGAGGGCTTCTCAATCCGAAGTCCGATGAGTCTGCAAAGGTCGAGAATACTGGGTCCCCAGTGAGCTCGACCTCAAAAAGGAATAAATTCCGCCGGCATTGCAGGCGATTCTGGTGCTTTTACCTCATCGCCAATGTGATATTCTTGGCGATTTTCCTACCCATTTTGTAAGTCAGAGTTATTATGTGTCCTGTTTATTATCAAACTAACATTGCCAAACAAGCTTTCTGGTCGCGATTCCTGCAATCGCGCAACTGGTTGTCAACAAATCCGATCTTCGACTCGTCAATGCCGAAGTGATGCACCCAACGGCAGACACAGTACGAATGACACTAGAGGCTAAGGTGAATCTGAAGCTTGCACTAGGCGTTCGACTCGATCCCGTCGTCTTTTACGCATTTGTGCGCTCCACAGGACAAAAAAATGCATATGCAGGAATTGAGATCCCGGGGCAAACTATCAAGGGAAATTATTCACTTGGAGTCACCGACCAGTTGACGCCGATCCTCAATATGACTTCCTGGGAAACCTTTGTGGGTCAAGCTGTCTCCCAAAAGGAAACAGCATTATCACTATATGGAGTGACCACTGGATATCTCGGAGTCCTAAAAAACCACATCATATTGGATAAAGATGTGGTAATGCCAAGTGAGTGCTTCGCTATGGCGGTAACCCACGCTTTGCTAATCTCTGAGATAGCTTTGAACAAGTTCGAAGGCTTTTTTATCGCGAACAGTACATTCATCTTACCGGCAGAGGAGGACGGATCCAATCTCGTTGCCAATATTACACTTCCAAACCCCTCCATCCTCAGCTTCGAAGTTGGCACCATCAAACTTGACCTCAAAAGCGGCAATACAGACCTAGTCATCGGCGAAGCAACAGTCAAAGACGTCACGCTTAGACCTGGAAACAACACATTCCCGTTGAGAGGTGTGATTGACATCAGTGCGATGATCGGCAACCTTAGCGAGGTTCTTAGCTCACAGAGCCCCGCCATCAGGTCAGGCGCACTGAGCCTGACAGCTGTGACTAGATCTATTGTCTCTAACGGCACTCTAATCCCGTACTATACAAAGGTCCTCGGGTCACTTCCCCTCGTGGCAAACGTGAGCATTGGCGATGTTCTCAGAAACTCGCTCGCTCATCTGGGCTCGAGTGAAACATTGTCAGACCTCGATGACAAACGCAGGAGAGGCCCTGTGCAGTTGGGTGGCCCAGTTGGATACGGTGTCGCGTATAACCAGGTCGCAAGTCTGAAACACAACAGAGATGTTCAAAAGATGTTCGAGGGTGAAGATCCCGAACGACGAGACGCAATGATAGATTCGCTGGCTCGATATTATGCCTCGCTATGAATGTATGCTTTCACTTGAATTGAATTTAATGATACCTCAGTGGAAGTTCCTCTTGAATCAAATATTAATATCTGGTCCGCTAGGGGCTCATCGACCATTGAGACAATGAGGTAGACAGTCAATAGTTATTATCATCCCAGTTTCCAAGGATAAAGAAGCTGACGTGCAGTAAGACCCCCAATTTTTGACTCAATCGGATCGTGAAAATGAAATTGAGAAATCCTTCAGTACATTTGAGATCCTTAAGTATTGAATGGAAAGTTAAGTCTGTCATACTTTCATTTCCACATATACCCTAGGCTAACATGCTAAGGAGAGAATTCACAGGAACAAGAAGAACAGAGTAGAGAAGAGAAGAGAGAGAACGAGTTCTCAGTAGTACATTCCGCCGTTTGTAAAAAAACCAGGGTCCGGCATGGCATCAAAATACGCCGGTTCTCCGAATTTCAGGCCTTTCTCATGATCCGGGGTCAACAAAGACATCGTATCGTTGCTCCCATCAGCATCAGCGACAATCCCTGGCCACAAGTTGTTGTCACTCCAACTCAGATACTCCCAAAGATACTGGGCCCCCGAATCATCCGTGAACGGGGTATTAGCGAAGGGGTCAAGGAACCCATTCTCGCCCATAGCCATATTACCACGACCTGTATCAGGCACCGCGAAGATGAGCGACATATCCCGACCAGCGGGATAAGAGCTACCAAGAATACTAGCGGAAGAATCTGGATCGGCGAGGTCCTGCCCCCGCTTGCTAGCCTCGTAGATACGCGAGATAGCATCCAGAGACCGCTTCGCCGTATGGCCAAAGGACTGCATACGGGCCAAGGTCATCATAGCCATTTCCACCTGTGCTTGACAGGACTCAATGGAAGCGCGGGGGTCGTTTACAGTTGGATCATTGAGGAACAATCCCACCAAGGGCACCAGAGAAGCTTGGAAGGTCCACCAAACAGCATTCCATCCACACAATTGGTTTAGCTGTGCCGTAGCGGCAATATTCCGAATGGATTCTTCTGCGACTTCGCGACATTTTTCAATCGCAATGCGCTCCTCGGATCGCAGTGCGATATAAGGCACACGTCGCATGGCGTAGCTGAGCAGTGTTGGTCGGTATAGGAGGATCCGCTGGTTATAATAGCGCCAGCGCATGACTGTGCGGACAGTGTTTATTGACTCCGAGCAGGGCTGGTGGTCTTTCAGGACAGAGGGGAGGTTGTCCCACCACTCTAGGAGCTGTGCATCTGCGTGGGCCATTTCTTGGTGCTTGACTAGCGGTGCTGCGGCGAGGGACTCTTGAACTTGGGTTGCGATTTTGGCGAAGCGAATGTTTTCCACTAGGGGAAGAATCTCGAGGACGTTTCCCTATTAAAATGACATTAGTCAAACAATCGTTTTTTTTTTCTTTCTTTCTAGAGAGTAACAGGACCTACCTTGTCTCGACAGAGGGGAGGTCTAACTGTAATGTTCGAACCTATCCGACCCATACTAGGCCGGCCTAGTGTCATGCCGGCCCATGTATCCATGCAGAACAAAGACCACCAGACGCGGCGCTTAAGATCCATGGAGGCTAGCTTGGCCGGACTCGATATTTGATGAGTCTCCGCAAACTCCTTATGCAGTCCCAGGGCAGCCGCCATTCGCAGCGCAGCACCCATAAGGGAGTATGCTAGATTCGGCTGACTGATATAGTGACAGTACCAGCCACCCATCAGTCCCAGCGCCTGGATAGTCTCGATATGGGAACTTCCCAAGGAACTGAGAGTTAAGTGACCCTTGAAGCGCAGAAAGTATGTCTGGTGTGTTATATCATCGGGCCCTGTAGCCGCAATGCAACCGAGAGCAAGAACGATGTTCAGCAGAGCAAGCCAATGATCATCTCTCCGACGACCAGAGCAGTACGCTTCACGGAAGGAGGGCTCATCGATCATGGGAGCGAAGGCTTGGAAATAAAGGAAATATGCATCGAGCATTTGCATCTCTGAAGGTGGAATTGGGGGGTGTGGGGGTGTGGCAGGCGCAAGATGCGGCCATCCTATCGCACTTTCCTGTTCATTTAAAGGAGTTCGCGAAAAGTATGAGGCACAGCCTGGATCCAACCAGACAATAACCTTGATCACAGCCTGGATAGATGATACACCCAGGTACGATGAAGGTTGGCGAGCCGACAGCGACAAGCCATTGACATCATCCGAAACGCCCTCTACTAGATCAGAGGAGCCAGTATTACGGCTATCCGGTAGTTCCTCGGGCATAGTTTGCAGGGCCTCGAGGTTATCATCGTCATTCGATAAGGGTGAGACATGGGCTTCCAGTGAAGCCGTTGTCGATGGTGAATCGGCATGATGTGACAGTGCTTGCATGTGAGGGCCCGATGGAGCGGTTATGAGCTCGAGGAGTTTCTCACGTGGCAAATTTGCCAATGACTCTGGAGAGAAGTTGGGGAATAACTTTCCCAGGATACCTCGATACTCTTCCAGAGTGGTAGATAGCTTTTCTACGTGTCTGTGCATAATAAACTGGTTAGATGGTTGTGGTTAGGATTAAATAATGGGCAAGACTCACCTCCGCGATGGCCGCGGGTCTGAATAGTGGCACTGGTCTGACTTCTTATACCACCGACATGCCTCACATGGCTTCTCGCCATCACACTTGATCTTGCGATGGCGACAAGATGTACAAGCGCGCAAGGTTGTCACACGGCGACTAATGGATTCACGTCTTTCACTGGTAGACCGGTTACGGGCCGGAGTTGCTGCCGTGGGATTTTCAAAACCCTCGAATGTATGAAACATTGTTGATGTTATGAACTCACGACCACCGTGTGGTCAATGAGTAGGCCATATGGATGTGTAGAATTAGAGTATATGATGTTTCCGTTGAATCGAGACAGTTCTTCACATTGCGGAAAGGTGGCAAGTCATATGTGCAAGGAGATAGAAAAAAGGTTCCGAGGGAAAACGCCGAAAAAAGACCAAAAAGTAGACTAATAACAAGAAGGAAATAGGCTGATCCGCTTAATTCCCCCGCATTTTGTTGGATTTGAACGGTGGAAGTCTTTTTATAGGCTAGTGATCTCCGCGACATTGTGGTGTCGAGTCCCGACCTGCCTGATACCGGGAATTGCCACGCCAGCATGAACAGGGCGGCAGATTTGCTATTCACAATAAATCTCTTCCTTCAGTGTTCACCACAGAGCGTGCATGACAGGGTACTCGGCACCCCCTAGTGTGGCGTGGATTCCCCAAAGTGAGGGGCAATTTCCCCAGATTCACTTTAGGAAATCATCCTGAGCCCTGCAGGATGGGACTAGACGATCGTATAGGAAGATCACTAGCTTTGCAGGTTCGTTCTTGCATGGGGATCCTGTGCCAGCAATTTCCCTTTGACCGGATATTCGAACCTGTTTCGCCAATCAATGTGCCAAACTTCTTCTTAGCGCTATGCTCCGTGTGCTCCGGAGCACGGAGTACCATAATGGCTCTAAGCCCGAGGCCTGGGATGAGGGATTTTTACGAATCAAGGGGTAGGTGCTCATTTCCACTTAGGCTTACCCCGTGTATCAGGAGGGGCAGGGTGCGACGGCACATCTCGCCACTGGAGTTCGGTGCCGAGATACTTTCGCGCCATGTCTTCTTTGAGTCAAGGGCCCGAAATGGGGACACGAGCGGTTAGGAGTTCTCGCCTTATTTTCTCTTATTCTCGAAGCGACAAATAGGGCAAAGGAGTCAACTCGGCAAACTCGAAGTTAATTTAAAGCCAGCACTGTGCAGAGCTCCACGTTTTGATCGTTGATCTCCGGGAAAGTTACCAGGGCATGCCAAGCCTGTGGGATGAAAGGGAACCGAAGCAGGACGCCCGCTGCCTGCCTCATTGGTTCGGTCGTGACTCTTGTGATGAACGATGCATACTAACGGTAATTGGTGCAATAATAAAAAGTTAAGTATAGGCCGTGTCAATGACCCAAAAAAGCTGCCTGCGCACGGGGAAAGCAGATGATATACAGGTACATCAGTCCAGAGAGTCTGCAAGTGTATGATAGCAGAAACCGATGAAAGAGAAACCCGAACATCAACAATGCATGTTATTTCGAGCTTGACGGGACCTTTTCCGTGGCCAACAAAGCTCTCGGGTGCATATAAGAAGCCCAGGGTTGACATGGCTGGGTGGGTCGGGAGACACGCTTGAAATTTCGCTGTTTCGCAAATCCTCATTCTTTCACGGTATTTGCAGAACACAAATTGCAAATACACAGGTCATGTGTCACACTAGTCTATTTTGAACACGGCCAAGGGGAG
This sequence comes from Penicillium paneum, assembly GCA_023627375.1. Taxonomy (NCBI): domain Eukaryota; kingdom Fungi; phylum Ascomycota; class Eurotiomycetes; order Eurotiales; family Aspergillaceae; genus Penicillium; species Penicillium paneum. The sequence continues at coordinate 98,923 of JAMAFK010000059.1, forward strand.
TCTCGGGGCTTATCGATAGGGACAAGTCGGTCTCCACCTATCCATGGATGTATAAGTCTGGGGTAGACAAAGCTTCCTCCTTTATTTTGCCAATTGTTTTTCTACATGGCTAAGATAGTCCACTCTCTGTCTTCTGGCTGGTCCTTCAAGGACCGTGACACCGACGAATGGCTGCCAGTAGCTTCGGTCCCATCGGTGGTACAACAGGATCTCATTGCTAACAACAAGTGAGCTGGGTTTGTTAGACGAGACGTTTCAAATCTAAAAGTTCGTTTTCAACAGGCTCGATGACCCCTATATCGGATTCGAAGAATTGAACGCCCGCTGGGTCAACGAGAAGACATGGGTCTACCGAAATGTGGTGGAGAAGCCATCCGCCCCCGCCGGCTCTGCAATTGTACTAGTCTTCGACGGGCTTGATACATTTGCCAAGGTCAAGCTGGACGATCAAGTGATCCTGGAGAGTGATAACATGTTCCTGGGCCACCGAGTGGACGTTACCAAAGCATTGGAAGCAGAGGGCGAACACACGCTCGAGATTGAGTTCGACTGTGCACTTATCAAGGCACGCGAGCTCCGATCCCAGGACCCCACACATAAATGGGTCGGATTTAATGGCGACCCATCTCGCATGGCTGTGCGTAAAGCCCAGTATCACTGGGGCTGGGACTGGGGTCCGGTGTTGATGACCGCGGGCATCTGGCGTGCCGTATCGTTCGAGGTGTATCAAGCTCACGTGGTCGACGTTTGGCCCCAAACACAGCTATCCGCAGACCACCGGACAGCTGATGTAACGGTCGTTATCGATGTGGAGAGCGTCGGTGATGGGGAATATACCGCCCAGTTGAGCTTGGGTTTAAAAGGGAACGAGATTGCAAGCAAGACTACCCCTGTGTCCGAGGGAGCAGCTCAAGTAACATTTCCAGTCAGCAAGCCGGTTCTGTGGTGGCCCCATGGATATGGCGAGCAGACTCTGTACGACATGTCGGTGTCGCTACTTCGCAATGGTGAACAAGTTGACCAGACATCTAAGAAGTTTGGTATACGGGCCGCCGAGATCATTCAACAACCGGACAAGCATGGCAAATCCTTTTTTGTTCGAATCAATGGGATGGACATTTTCTGCGGCGGTTCGTGTTGGATTCCGGCAGACAGTCTACTCCCTGCCGTTAGTGCTGAGCGATACCGCAAGTGGATTGAACTCCTGGTCGCTGGTAGACAAGTGATGATACGGCAAGTTTTGTTTTCCTGTGTGTTATACGGCTTACGTGGATTTAGCTAACGTTGACAAAGTGTCTGGGGTGGTGGTATATATGAAGACGACTCCTTTTATGAGGCCTGCGACGAATTGGGAGTGCTGGTCTGGCAAGATTTTATGTTTGGATGTGGTAATTATCCCACATGGCCTAAAATGCTGGAGTCTATCCGTCAAGAGACAATCTACAATTTGAAGCGTATGCGCCACCATCCTTCGATTGTGCTCTACGCGGGCAACAATGAGGACTATCAAGTTGCAGAGTCAGAAGGCTTGACCTATAACTACGAAGACAAAGACCCGGAGAACTGGTTGAAAACTGATTTCCCAGCACGATACATTTACGAGAAGCTGCTCCCAGATGTGGTGGCTGAATACTCACCTAGCACATTCTATCACCCTGGAAGTCCATGGGGAGATGGCAAGATATCGTCAGATCCCACTGTTGGTGATCTACACCAGTGGAACGGTCAGTTTTTCTCTAGCAGATCTCTAGTTATTACGCTAATCACTAGATTAGTGTGGCATGGAACGCAGGAGAAGTACCAAATTTTCGATACTCTCGGCGGTCGGTTCAACAGCGAGTTTGGAATGGAGGCGTTCCCCCATATCTCTACCATTGACTACTTCGTCGAGAATCCAGAGGACAAATTTCCTCAATCTCATGTGATTGACTTCCACAACAAGGCCGACGGTCATGAACGAAGACTGGCTACGTACCTTGTAGAGAATCTACGGTCTGCCACAGACCTCGAGGTATGACTACCACCGTGATGACAACCGATACAGACTAACGTCATCAGACCTATATCTATCTTACTCAAGTTGTACAAGCAGAAACCATGATGTTTGGCTACCGAGGCTGGCGCCAGCAATGGGGTGACGAGCGACACTGCGGTGGCGCACTGCTCTGGCAGCTGAACGACTGCTGGCCGACGATCTCATGGGCCATTGTGGACTACTTCCTCAGGCCAAAGCCAGCATATTACGCTGTTAAGCGGGTCTTGAACCCCATCGCCGTCGGGGTCCGACGCGAGCACCACGACTGGAGCGTGTCACACGCCCAACCGCCCAAGACCAGCAAGTACGAACTTTGGATCTCCAGCAATCAACCAAAGACCATTAAAGGCAGTATCCAGCTGCGGTTCCTATCTGTCAACACAGGCCGCGATATTCGGGCTCCGATCGTGCGCGACAATATCACCATTGCTGCCAATGGCACCACGGATATCATCAATGGTGTTCTCGACCACATTGCCGAGCCAGAACCGCATGTCCTCGCGGCCCGGTTATGGGTGGACAACCAGGTTGTAGCACGCGATGTCGACTGGCCACAGCCGTTGAAGTATCTCGATCTGTCCGAGCGACAGGTAGAGGTTAAGAGGCAGACAGGGAAATCTGGTGAGACGGTGTTGGTGATCAATGCCTGTAAGCCGGTTAAGTGTCTTGTTTTCGAGGAGCAAGAGGGTGTACAGCTTGCGGACAATGCTATGGACATTGTCCCTGGTGATGAGCAGACAGTCAGAGTTACTGGCCTTGGAAGTGATCCTCTAAGGTACCGGTACCTAGGACAAACATCATGCGAAGTGGTTGAATGAGTAGCTACTACCTATGCTATATAGCAGTGAGCAAGATGATTCTAATGGGCAGAAGCACTTCACATACCAGGCATAATTTTTGCGAATATCAATAGATATACGATGTAGTACATATACGACGAGTACATAATTAGACACAACGACTAGTTAAGAGACAATCATCTCATATCTTATCGGCCCTGGGGAGATCTGAACTTAGCAACCTCCAACTTTTTGCCAATGGGTACCAAACGCGACTGGGAAGGCCAACCACTTGAGCTACATCCTAAAGATACAATTATGGCAGAAGCAGAAGCAGAGTCAGCTCCTTCAATCCTGTCAATATTTGAGACCTTCCGCGACGAGCTGGACGAGCACCATGACCGCCGCGAGCGTATCATCAAGAAAAGCCGCGACATTACCGCCTTGAGCAAGAAGATGTATGCCTCCACCTCCAGCTAAAGAAGAGCATCACTAACCGGGACTCCTTTAGCATCTTCGCCCTTCAACGAGTCCGCGCAACGAACCAACCCATCCCACCTAAAATCGCCCAAGAAAATCAAACCCGCTTCGACCAAATCCAGGCACTGTTCGAAGCTGTCGTCCCCGAACAACTAGGGATCAATGGCTGGCGATACCAGCGCCAAATCAGCGCTGGAATTCAAGAATTTATCGAAGCCATCTCCTTCGACCACTACCTACGCACGGAAACACTAATCACGCACGCCGAGTGCTCCGCCCGCGTCCCACCACAAATCCTCGTTTCAGAAGAAGACTACCTAATGGGCCTGTACGATCTCACGGGAGAGATGATGCGCTTCGCGGTTCTATCTCTGAGCTCCGGGAATACAAATGCTACGCAAGTGACCAAGAATCCAACAAGCGAAAGCGAGAAATCGACGGTCGCTGTGTCCCAGGGTGGCATCGTGGTTGATCTACGTGCTATGCGCGCAGGATTTGAGGCCCTCAGTGTGCCACAGTGGCATTCTATGTTCCGGGATATGGCGAAGAAGCTGGATGTGATGCAGAACAGCGTGGAAAAGGTTGAGCGGGCGGCGTATGGGATTGTCGTTCGTGGGAGTGAGAGACCGAGTGGGTGGACGCCTGATCTGTCGGGCGCGACGGAGGTGGCATCCTACTAGGAAATTAAATATCATGAAGTATCTAGCGATGATCAGGGGCCTATCTTGAATGACAGCCGTACATTGATGCAGTCCGTTATAGT
>JAMAFK010000060.1:0-86426 GCA_023627375.1 Penicillium paneum
AACTGCTAATTCATGGACGCGTTTTTGGGTAGGGTGGCCACTCGCTTACAGTGGCCACTCGCTTACCGATTACGTTATCTTGAGTAATATATATCATCATTAACTACTTGTTCATGGTAAACTATACGGTAATATATCCACCATCAACTACCATAGCATGACCCTGTACAAAAGAGGCCTGCGTTGAGCATAAGAAAAGGATTGCATCAGCGACCTCTGCTGGCTGACCCATTCTCTTCATAGGGGCTATCTCCACTGCCGGAGTGATGGCCGCGCGAATCTCGGGATTCTCCATGATGAGTGGCGTTTCAATGACACCTGGACAGACACAGTTGACTCGAATCCCATCCTTGGAATAATCGATACCATCTGCCCGAGTCATTCCAATGACGGCAGATTTTGATGCACAATACGCAGCTAGAACACTGTCAATATTGGGTTTTAATGGACAGCAGCGCAAAACTTACGAGCACCTGGACGGCTAACGATTCCCAACTGACTAGCAACATTCACAATTGCGCCTCGCTGGCCAGGACGGTTAGGGTCATGACTTGGGAGTTCACTTTGAGACACCATCTGTCTAAGCTCTGCTCGAGAAGACAGCCAGCAGCCTCGGTAGTTGATATTGTTGACTCGGTCAAATTCTTCGAGGGTTGTTTCCGCTGAACGCATTGATTTGCCAAGAACACCTGCACAGTTTACAGCATAATCGATTCGTCCGAATTGTTGCACGGCTGCGTTAATAAACGAGTCTGCGAATTGGTCATCTGCCACATTCCCAGCTTTCACTAGGAGTTGAGTCTTGGGGTATATTGAAGTAATGGCTTCTGCTGTCGTCTGCAAGGACTTTTCGTTTAGGTCTGTGATAGCAATTCTCTCACATCCTGCTGCGGCAAAGGCTTTTGCTGTTGCAGCACCGATTCCTAGATCATGTTGGTGATATATCCACAACGGTCGGCTATCTCACGTACCTGTTCCACCAGCACCAGTAATGACTGCCACGCCAGGAAACATATTGTATGACATGACTGATCAAAGTTAATTATCGAACCATTAAACTGGCAATTCAATCAAGTTAATCAAGTCAAGAAGTTGAAGTATAGCATCGCAACTACCCCAACTCGGAATCTCACGTTGATCGCTTATCACGGGCCGAGATGTTCCGAAAGTACCCCGAGTTGGAGTAGTTGGAGTCAATTCTCCTATCTCGACATCGTTGGCCATATGAGTGTACTAGTTATGTACATGTACTATGTAGATGTAGTCATGTAACATGTAGTTAACTACTTGGTTCATCTTATAGTATTCATCTTGAAAGTATTGTTAGAATGTCCGTTGAAATTCTCCGTTTTGCTATTCTAATTAGAGAGCATGCATGTGTTGTGCATGTTAGATCCAAGTATAGCCTACATGTAGTTATGTTGTTCGACAATTTGTACCTCATCTTATCGCATAAGTATAGGTCCAGACCTACCCCAAATGATATCCAAACCGCAGTTCTAGCTATCAGGACGGAAGGAGTATCGAGACAGAGAACATCATATGCTTCGCAATCATTAAATATCTGACTCCAATTCTGCGAGACTGACCCCAAACCCATATCCACATGGCAACCTCACCCCTATGGTATTCAATCCCTCGTGGTTTCGTGGGGAAAGTGGACCAGCCCCATTCCGTCTTATCGCGCGTTAGTGTGCAATAGCTGTGACCAAAGTACTGTGAACCTCCGGATAAATTCCATGGTGCCAAGCCATACATATGGCTGAGGAAAAACAGAGATAAGTGCCCTCCTCAGCACTTGTCTATATATACCGACCGTGGGTCCCCCAATTCAGAGCTCCATGTTCGCTGCCTAGATTTGCATCTGATTGGAAACTTTTCATCATCGTTCAACATGGCACTTCATACAGATGAGATCAAGGAATCCCCTCCCTACACAGACGACCCCAAAGCCATCGAGACACAAGAAGGCGAACTCGATGACACATTAGAAGTCTTCAAACGGGGCGATGGCCAAGTCGATTTCCGAACTGTCAGCTGGATCCGGGCTTCAATTATCTTTCTGAAGAGTCAGTTTCGTCCGGTTTCACTACTGCTTCTGTGAAAACTGACACCGTGTGATAGTCATCTTCGCAACCGGCGTCCTCTCCATCCCATCGTTGATGTACGAGCTAGGGGCATTCCCTGGCGCCATCTCCGTGGTAGCTTGGACCGTACTCAATGCTTATTGCGCTATTGTGCAGGGTAACTTCCGCAATGCCTACCCGGGCTGCCACTCCATCGTGGACATGGCCCAGGTGGTCGGTGGACCGATCGTGAGGGAGCTTGTTGGCTTCTTGTTCACGGTTAGTTATATTATCGTCGCTGCATCGGGTGTCATCGGCGTGTCGACCGCATTCAATGCCCTGTCGCGGCATTCCATCTGCACCGTCTGGTTCTCGTTCATCGCAATGGTTATCATTACCATGTGTGCTAGCGTGCGCAAGTTCTCGCATATTGGCTGGCTCACCTGGGTTGGATTTGGCAGTGTCTATGTTGCCGTTTTTATCATTGTGTAAGTTTTGGCCATTTCCCCTTTCCCAGGTCAAGTACTAATGGCTCCAGCATCGGCGTAACAACACGAGACCGACCAGCAGCAGCCCCCCAAACAGGCGACTTTGACCTCGGCTACCGAGTCATCGGTGATCCCAACTTCACAACCGGCATCACAGCCTCGGCAACGATCTTCGTCTCCAGCGCAGCCACATCCGCCTTCCTCCCGGTCATCTCGGAGATGCGCAAGCCAAAAGATTACCCCAAAGCAGTCTACCTGAGCATGAGCCTGGTAACGGCCTCCTACCTGACCTTCAGTCTGGTAATCTACGCCTGGTGCGGCAAGTGGATCGCCTCCCCATCTCTTGGTAGCGCCGGCGAAACCGTCAAGCGAGTTGCCTACGGAATCGCCCTCCCGGGCCTGATCGTCAGCGGCTGTCTCTACGTGCACGTCGCAGCCAAGTACCTGTTCGTGCGAATCCTGCGCAACTCGCGCCATTTGCAGGCGAACACGGCCGTGCATTGGTGCACTTGGCTGTCGTGTACGATTAGTATGTCGGCTATTTCGTTTATTTTGGCGTGCGCCATCCCCATCTTCAACTATGTGTTGGCATTGGTGGGCAGTTTGTGTTTCGCGCCTTTGGCGATTAGTCTGCCCGGGTGGTTGTGGCTGTATAGTCATCACGATTATTGGAGGGGGAATGCGCTGAGGGTCATGTTGTATGCTTTCCATGTCTTCCTCGTGCTTTTAGGGCTGTTTTTGGCCGTTGGAGGCACTTATGGGGTTGTGGTGCAGATTAAGGAAGCTTATGCTGATGGACAGATCGCCTCTGCCTTTTCTTGCGCGGATAATAGTTGAGAAGTGTCGAGGTCTGCGGAGTACGAAGTATACAACATACCTCGTTAGGTCATGTCGGGCGGCGTGGTTACCGTCTTCACCTGTTTGTATTTAGACTGTTTTCTATAGGAGTAATTGCTATTGAGACTATGATCAACGAATGAACTTCTGTCGAATGCCGTTTCTGCAAAGGAACCCGTTTCCGCCAAGTAGGCTGCCTTTCCTTTTTCACGGACCTCGTGTTATTCAGTTCACTCTTATCTACCGTCTAATATTGGAATGTGTATAATGTAGATCGATGAGATGATCTAGCTTATATTGGTGAGATTGTTTGAATTGAACGAGTATCCTATGTATTCGCATTATTATTTATTCGTAACGCACTCTATGATTACTGCAGCTGGATTGCGAAGTAGCCTAGTTTCAAATACAGTTTATTGATCCTCCGTTGCTTTTTACTCTTTGCCTTTTGCTATTTTGTATACGGAGTAATCCGTGGAAGTTTGTTATTCGGCATATTCAGTAATTATACAATGAATAGCCCGCGTGATACATTCAATGTTGCCCAATGGGTAAAGCTGTACGGCTTAGATCATTTTCCCGTGGTATCCGAAGTTTGTGAAAACCAACAGATACGTAATATTCGTACTTTATGTATTTTATGACTTAAGGTTCAGGTAGAGCGCGGGACGAACCATGGTTCTACTCCATAGTGGGTCGACCTTTTTAGCTCTAACCGTATTGGAGACACTTCGATGCCGATTTGCTCTCAGAGTTCAGCTCCACAGCTCTTCAGCTGCGATACAATGGTGACTTATGTGGGGAATAATACATCGTATTACCAGCCACAGCAAAAGCCATGGTCTTTATTTATGGCCTCGAGGGGGCTATATCTGTTCTGTTTCTTGACAGACTGACTTCAATATCAGGTTGGCACTGAAGTAGGCACAATGGCTTTCCTAGGGCAAGGCTGCCAAATGTCCTGGTGTCCTCTGGTGGCGAGCTGAATTCGATTCTATAGCTGTACTCATCAGAAGCTAGGCATTGCGTACTAAACTGACGTTTGGTATCCTCGTGAATTCACCATCTGGGCTTTCAATAATGTCATACCCAAGTACGTACCTGATCTGTGATTTGTGACTCCTTACGCCCATCATGTCTTCAGCCAATCAGCCATTAGGTAACTGAGATAAATCCGGCCTGCGCTCTATAGAGAGACGGGCTTACCCGCTTGAATCTGTATATTTAGCCACCAAACGGTGTGCATGCCGTAGCTCAGTAATCCAATAGAACGCTAACTATACGATGCTCCCCAGCACGATCCTGACAACGTATCCATTCTGTCACAGATCGACCTAGTCACACCGAGATCCACCGTATGTTGCATAAGGTGGCACAGCTGAGAAGAAATTGGTATTATGTCGATCGTTGTCTGATCGGCTTACTCTGAGCTTGAGTCAAGAGAGAGCCCTTTTTGCGATTACAGTCGAATGAAACTGAATGATAGATTGTTATCCTACTTCTTTTCTGTGCTCTGTCCTTCCATTCAAACCCTCTACTCCATAGAATGGCAACCCTAGAGTGCGCTAGATTCGAGGAAGATGTCTTGCCAACCACTCTCGACAAGCTCACCATTCCAAAAGAAGACGACGGCACCTTCACATTGACTACATTACCTGAGGCTGGCACCATCACCGAAATCGTTGAATCTGTCCTCGGCCACTCTGTTGAGCTGCACCGTCTTCAAGCATCCGGAGCAGAAGGTCAATCCGGCTGTTCAATCTACTTTGTCAGGAACTGTATTCACCCGGAAAAAACCGTCGCCGTCACAAAGATATATCCACCAGCATGTCATAAAGACTTCTTTGAAGAACTCGTTGCATATCGGAGGTTGATATCTCTTTCCGACCCGCCGTCGGCTGCCCGACCCCTTGGAGTGGGAAGGACGCGAGATGAGAACACCGCAGAGCATATCGGAGTGATTGTCTACCAGGTTGCAGCAGGGAAGGCAATCAACACAATTATCCGTGACATTGGCCGAGTCTCCACTCTCCGACGGATCGCAAAGCAACCCTGTCTGGATGAAACAAGGGAAATAATGAATGATATTGTTCGCGGTGCGCTCCATGGGATCTCAACAAATCATGAAACACAGCAGATCAAGTCATCCAATATTCCAACTGCTGAGATGTTGGACTGTCAATTCAACGGACTGATGGCCGACTTGATTTCAGCCGTCCAAGGAGTGGCATTAACAATGGCCAAGCTGCACCGGGAAATGGCCGAATGGAGCAGCGCCAGCGAATCTGTCGTCGAAAGGCTCCGCAACAAGCTACAAGCTTGGGTCCAAGAGATCCAGGGCCCATCGCGAGGGCAGTATGAACGCGCTATTGGCTCTGATAAAATACAGCAATTAGCCTCATTGGTTGACCGAGCGATTGAGTACTCACGGGAAGAAGGAGTAGCGTCACTACTGCATGCCGATGCCTCGCCGGGAAATTTCTTCTGGGACCCCGTTCAAGGAATCACCATGATCGACTACGGGGGCCTGACCCGCTCGATAGATGCGAGCGGCCGACCCATTGGACCGGCAGAAATGGATGCGGCTGGGTTTCACGAGCGGTTGAGAAAGTATGCCGGGGATTTCGGAATGAGTGAAGCTGATATTGGCCAGGTTCAAGGGGAGTTCTGGAAAGCGTACCAGGCACAGGGTATACCTATAAACGAAGGACTTGTCCGGTTGTTCAAAACACGCACACAACTATCTCGACTATGGTCTGCTGTGGAAAGGCAAGATACATCACGCGATGAACTTAAGGCTGTCCAGCTCAGCGAAAAGGTTAAATTCGAATGGGAACGTCTTGTCAATATCTCGCCCGAAAAGATCCAACCTTGGAGAGTGCTCGTCCTTGCCAACGCCAGTGGGCCAGGCAAAGGAGGTCTGCCTCTGTTGAACCAAGAACTAGTCAAGGCCATGTCAGAAATTCCCAATGCATCAGTTACTCTGTTCATGATAGAGCCTGATAATGAAGCCAAAAACACATTGGCATCGTCAGGGCATGGTCGAGCTAAAGTAGTCTGCATTCCCTCTAGGGGAGCCGACCCGAGTGCCTTGCTCTACCATGTGGCGAAGGTACAACAGCCCGGAGATTATGGTCTGCCCATTCCAGATGACCAGCATCCATGCCCATTCAATCTCATCATTGGTCACTCGCGATACTCTAGCACCGCAGCGTCCTTGATCCGTGAGAGATGGTATCCGACAGCCAAGCTCGCGCTCATTACACATACCAGTGCTCTGCGCAAGTCCGACGTCGCGTGGAAGTGGTATGGACAAACACGCGAGCAAGGCTATGTTGAAGCCGCTCGGCTAGCAATGCTTGACGAGAGGATTCTTCCCAAAGCAGATTTGGCCGTTGGAGTCGGGCCTGTACTCACAACTGAAGCACGCGAACGCGAGTGGATGGGCCAATGCAATCGGCCACGATCCAACATGATGGGACCTCGCTTTCACGAACTGATTCCAGGCGTGCGCACGGGTGATGCTTGCACGCAACAGCGACAGCCCAACGACCTGTTTCGGGTCCTCCTCGCTGGTCGAGCAGATGATCCCGCCAAAGGCTTAGACGACGCCGTGTACGCTGTGCGCAAGATCGCACTCTCTGGCAACGAGATCTCCCTGGATGTACTGGGGCTCCCGGCAGAACACGTGGAGCGCTGTCAGCAAGCTGTCGATGAGATGACGGGTATGCCAGACCTCGTCAGGTTGCACCCTTTCTCCGATGACCCTGAAGTGGTCTCGCGGTTCTACTGTAACGCGGACTTAGTCATAATGCCCTCAATGCACGAGGGGTTTGGGATGATTTTCACCGAAGTCGCCGGGCTGGGCGTTCCCATCCTAGTGACGCAGGAAAGTGGCGCGGGTCAGCTTGCGCTTGATTGCACTCGCATTCCGCCGGTAATTGGTCAAGCCTGTGTGGTGATGGACGAGAGCACATATGGAATTGTCCCTTCACCGACAAGCCAGCGCGTAGCCGTCTGGGCTTATCGGATCGACCAGGTGAGATGCTACCCGGAGCAAACGAGACGGCATGCTCGTTCTCTACAGCGAATCATGCGAGGCTATTCGTGGAAACACGCCGCTAAGGCTCTACTTCGCTCCGCGATGGAGGGCGAGGGAGATACAGTGCAGATGGCGCATGGCAGCGTTGCACCGGCCTTTTCATCATGGCCTCGTCCATCTCTTGGGATGAGCGTGGTATCGTCGATGCGGCGAGCCGCACGAACGCGTAATCCCAGTGGAAAACCAACCTTGAAGCAGGCCGACGAAGTAATGCAAAATCTTCCAGAGATAGCCCCGACTATTTCGGCGCTAGAAGAGCATGTCTCTGCTGCCGTCGGATGTCCTGTCAACTTGCGAAGTCTGGATCCCACTCATCCCGGGGGCTTTTCTGGTGCTATCATTTTCTTTGCTTTTGCCAACGATGGAATTGCCAACGGAGAGAAATCGTTGTCATCTAATGACCGATGCAAAGATTGTGCGGTTGCTGTAATTAAACTGTTCGTGCATGGCTTGGATAATGGGATCACAGAGGAGTTGTCAAGCCTAGAATGGCTTCTTTTGCATACTAAAGGGGACATCAAGACTGCCGCCCCGTTGGCCGTTGGGCAGATGAAGTGGGATACGAAACCAGCCGGTGTGGTCACATATCAAGTTGCCCCCGGGGTATCTCTTTATCAGCTCATGATGCAGATGGGCCGCCTACCGCCGGGACCTGCGAGAAGAGACATGCTGTCCGTTTTCATTGCTGGCGTGCAGGCAGTCGCACGCACCCTAGCCAGATTACACACTCATAGCGTTGAAGGGCGATCAGGCACAGAGTATCTCAAGTGGTATTTCAACGCAGCAACAAAAAGAGTCCAGCAGGCATTGCTGTACGAAGACGTTATTCGCTCCGCGGGACTCGAAGCGGATCAGCTCCCTGAGAAAATGGAACAACTTATTGCCGATTGCAAGCGTGATATTGCTAGTCGTCCGCGTACCACTGTCGTGCATGGGGACGCCCATCCTGGGAATTTCTTCTATGACCGCGCGACAGGGCATGTCACTATGATCGACACGACGACGTTACATTGTTCTCTGGATGAAAACGGTGAGCCGCTTGGTGTACCGGAACGAGATCTAGGCCATTTCGTGCATATGCTGCGACGAACAGGCGAACAGTATGGCCTTACGCGACAAGAGATGCAAGAGAGCACTACCGATTTTGTAGAGGCATATCTTGAGAATGCAGCAGCGCCAGTAAACATTGAAATCCTTCGGTTCTTGATGTCATGTTCGGCTCTGTCATTCTTGAATTATGCGGCGCAGTCGGATCAGACAAAAGTAGAACTGCAGGTTGAAATTTTGCAGGATTTATTTCGCCTTGGAGAGGGTTGGACACAATTGGATGGAATGCGAGATTTATAGACAGAAATGACGGGTTGCTTTGTACTTAGATATTTTTCGGATGTCGTGATCTAGTTGGTAATAATTGACACTGTTGGGTATGTTCGATGCCTTCGATGCCTCATATAGTTGCCCTTGCGTCTCTGCGTTCTTTTGATCCATCGAGCAGTTCTGACCGCACCTAGCTTTTTGCTAGCAAGTGTTCAGCAAAATGTGCTGACCGCGTATTCTTGACCCGAAGTGATTCCAATAGAGTGTACCGTATTCCGCGGTGCCACCTACTGTTGCTGGCAAGACAGACCAAGAAAGCCAGCAGAGATACATTGGTAAGAAGCCAGGCTCGAATGACTAGGGAGTGAGTAGTTTCGGCTTCACATAATAGAATTGCAGGCCATCTCCAGGTTGAGGTAGTAGCCTTGTTCATCCTGAGCGCGGCTTCCGGAGATCGATCCTGGGACACAATCCAGCTTTCATGGGAGAATTCAAGCGTCAAAAGGTTCACTTTGCGAAGGGGTTCGCGTGGATAGTAACGTTATTGATTTTGAGTGCTTCAAAGTCATCACCCTCCTTGGGCTGAGAAACTTTCCCCTTCTTGTCGACCTTCACATTCGCCTTCTCGATATTGGAAAGAACATCACCGCCTTCGTCCTGAGCGGTCAAATTCAAAACCTTCCCAAACACAGTACTGGCGCCATCAAGGTGTGGCGCCGGCACGAACGTAATGAAGAATTGACTCCCGTTGATCGTAGCGCCCGTTGCGCCCTGAGAGCCAGGCGCCGTCCTGTCCTTCACCGGACGAGATGCCATAGACAGAATGCCTCGCGCATTGTGTCGCAGCGATGGGAGGTGGATTTCTTGGTTCATTGCTGCCGGGTGGTATATCGATGTGCCGCCTTTTGGGATCTCGAACTCGAGCATTGGCTTCATGCTTGTTTGATGCGCGGCCTGGCCGAGAGAGATGTCTCCGCCCTGGACCATGAATCCCGGGATGAGGCGATGAAATGGGGTGTTGTTATATGCGCCGCATGCGCAGAGAGCGAGAAAGTTCTCTGCGGTTTGGGGTACTGCTTCGCAGAAAAGCTCGACCTTGAGGTCGCCTTGGGTAGTATGTAACTGTTCAAGTCGTGATTAGCATCGTTCCGCAGGAAATAGAGCTGCAGAAAAATTGAGAAGCTGCATTTATATGTGAACTTACTGTAACAGACATATTTAGGGGATCCTGTGAGGTAATACTGAAGTGCAAGAAGCGGCATCGAGGTATCCCGTGCCTTTGGGCTCGATATAGTGCTTAGTCATACTTTCCTTATCGATGCGCCGGGCATAGCACATGGCCCTTCAGTTCAGACACAGTTGGCTTTGGCTCAATTCGAATTCAAATACGCAGAAAGGTCCTCGGGAACCACCTTTGCTTTTTGCCTTCTCAACTATCCCTGTCTTGCCTGGCCCCAGCCATATCCTCCCTAGCCCCTTCCCCGGACAAACCATTTCAAGGGCAATGAACAATCGGCCGGTGGAACAGGCGTTGAGCACATTGGTGCCGACTCATGCCAATGACCTCCCGCAAGAACTTCTCAGCTATGCAATGTCACTAGTGGCACAGTCCCGGAGCTTCTCGAGCAGTCTGAAGCCGGAAGAAGAAATTGCTCGGCCTTATGCCTGCGCGGAAATCGCTTGCAGAAGGTGCGCCATAGGCCCCGAATGAGGTCTTTCTATGGCTGGCTCAATTCGAAGACGCTAATCGCTTGTGTATTACTTCCTTAGGTTGACCCGGGCTCTTAACTTACCTCCGCTACTCGGACGTCCACCATGTCCTCCACGCGTATACAAAAAGCTTTATTCATACCTCGACCGATCTCTCATTGCAAGCTCTGCCGGTATCAAACGCTCAGCAAGCGTATCGGTTCCGGGAACACCCTCACGCGCTGGTTCAGCGCAGACCACGCCGACGAAGGGCGCGGCAGCCAAGAACACCCCTTCCAAGGCAGTAGCTCCAACACCACGAGGACTACAAAATTCACCTTCGAAGTCTACACCCTTGAAACGAAGTATGAGCACGGCGAACCGGCTGGAGAGTCCCTCGAAATCCGCAAAAAAGGCTACAGCTTCCCGAACAAAGGATGGCTATGGGTCAACCATCATTCCAGACGCCCCGGCTTGGGTAATGACAGCCATTCGGACTGTATGCAAGATTCTTTCGACACCTGCCCCGCGCACAAATACCTGGTCTAGGCCTCCAATCTCGAGGACTCTGCCACCACATATATTTTCTGGCGTGTCGTCCGTCCTCTATCTTACGTCGAGCATGTCCAATGACGAACCGGGATGGGACCGGGAGAGCTTGGATTTCCTGGAACCTATTGTATCCATCGATGGCTCTGAGAAGGACGATGATTTCAAAGAGCTGGTATACGCCATGGTTGTTGCTGTATACTTCCTTGTGCTCGCCCGTCGGCGTAACCCCGGACCAGATGCAGAGGCGGATATCGAAGCGCAGAAGATGGATAAGAAGACATTTATTGAAATGCGTCAGACGGCACTGAACAGCCTTGGGCTAAAGGCTAATGATCGGAGGCATCGCGACGACGTTGACCAATGGATCGCTCTTATCATGGAGCAAGAGTGGGCCAATGGCCAGGAATGGTTTGAGAATATTCCTTATGCTGGACAGCTCTATGGCGAAGACGAGGAAGGCAGGTCCTATCAAGACCTGGACGAAGAGGATGCAACACTCAGGGGCGTTAGGCCGCCTAAACGTTCGGCGGCTGGAAGTGGGCCTCGTGCCTTGCAGTCTGATCATGCTCCGCGGGGCGGTCTTTTGCCTGGCCTGGGGACAATGATGCAGGATCGAATTGACTGGCTGAGTGATGATCGTCAAGAGGATTATGCGAATTGGAAAGCGGATATCATGGCCCGCATCGAAGGTGCAGCGGCTTAATCACCGTCGTGCGATGAGAGATTATTCCAAAGGGGACGCAGCCTGCTAGTTTAATTGATACCCTAAGATATGAATCAACATGTAATTTCTATATTCATCGTCGATAAGTAAAGAAAGCGGCTTCGCCATGTCTATGTATTGATTGTATGCTGCTTTTGCTCCAGGGCAACCCAATGTCCCAAGGCACCATTCTGGTAACCTAACTCCATGCCCCGTCAATGACGCCAAACCCAATAATACTAACCTCAGTACCAGATACTCCTCGTTCGGTGATGAGGAATGGACTCATTGTTCTCTGCCTCCAGGCACTTCATCGTATCGTACAAGAAAAAGTCGATGAGGATCGCATTGATGCCATATGTCTTTTGCGGTTTCTCCACAATCTGCAATTTCTCATCCAAATTTCCGGTTTTGTTGTTCTCATTGCCGTCTGAGATACCCTTGGAAGGAAGCTTTCGGCGGTTCATTTTGACCTCAGGGTGTTGTTTTTCGATCTCTCGTTTGATCAATTCAACACACCAGATACTCGTTCCACGAAGCTCGATCTCCCAGTTTGAGCCTGGCTCGATGGGCTTCAGGTCGCGGATATGGTTTTCCAATTTAGGTGCGTAGCGAAGACAATTCAGCTGGTGCAGCATCTGCGGAATGCGGTAGTCTATTTATGGTTAGATTAGGTTTGAGGAAGTTGGACAGCTTGCAAGAGGCGTACCTGCAAACATGGTGATCTTGTCAATGTCATGGAATTCACCAAAGTCTTCGCCATTAAAACAGGCCCAGAGATCGGCGACTAGGATCTGAGCACGTTTGTAGATTCGCACTCTCTTTCCGTGGAAGACCGTCTCATCGCGGAAGCAGGCAAAGCTCTCTGTCAATATATTGACCAGTCCTGCAGCGGAGTGATTGGCACTATCAATGCAGTTGGCGAAGCTGCCGCCGAATTCCTATCTTTGGTTAGTATAGCTCATATAACTAGGGTGGTAGGGGATCATACCTCGCAAAGGACTTCGCCTGCTTCACGTAGACACTGCGCTCGTTCTTTGAACATAGGAATCTCCCCATCTGTTGCAGATCGGAATACATGTCTGAGTAGCTCGTCTGTGCACCTCTCTTCATCCACCCAGAAGTCGGGGGTTGTAATTGGAATATCTGAAGTTGGGGTAAGTACTCATCATTCCAGAAGTAGAGTTAGATCAAAGAACTGACCTTCATCAAGAGCCCTTTGTAGAGCAGCAACCAGACTCCAATAGCCAGTCCACAGCTTGCCACGATATTCAATACAGAAACGCTTTGGCTCTTCGTCTTCATCGGACCAGAAACTGAAGTTCAACAAATCCATTGTGAAGATGAAGTCGACTGTGCTTTCATCTTTGGTCTTTGGATGTAGTTCGTGCTCCGACCAGGTGTGCGTGGAATACTCTTTCTTCTGCATCATACTCCATATAGTTTCGGCAGCCTCTTTGGTGTGAGCAAGGCTGACCGCAATATCAATTGCGTTGTCGAAGACATACTGAGCCCCCTCGAGCACTTTAGTTTCTGGCGGGGCATCCTTTGGTCTTTCGCCCAGTCCGAAATGCTGGCGGAGAAGCTCTACCAACTCAGGGTCGGCTTCATCGTCGGAATTGGCTTCGATCTGACCATTTCTCTGAGCCGGAATTGGATCCAATGATGGCATGATATTTTTTCCTTGTTTTGCTTGATCTTGATTGAAAACAAATGGAAGATATGGAGTCAGGGGTATCTCCTTTGATATCGCGTGGAAGGATTCCTCCGGTAAGAAGCTAGATCCGGCCGATATTCCACCGCACCTGGATATTCGAATCTTTCAAGGCTCGAACAAGCAAGCGTGCGATATAAAATTACTTGAATTCGACGAACCCTTTGAGTGACCGGTGTTTTTTTTTTCTTGCCACACCGAGATTTTGTCCCGATAGTCTCTGGATAGAGTCACTGGTTATGTAAGCAGGCACAATATGGATGGATGTCCATCATGTATATGGAAAGCTCTCAGATATGCGCTGAAGTGGTATAGATCAATGATATTGAGGGTTTGTATCTAGGAGTAATGGCTATAGGCGCAAGAGAGGTCTGTACAGTATGGTTTGTAGTGACACAGGGTCTGTAGGTCTAGATTACTTGGTACCTGAGAAAGATATAACTGTGGAGAGCATCGTCATGACCATAAACAGGCACAATTATTTTGAGATCATGCGCAAGTTCATCTATCATCTAAAATAGGGCGATCAGAGTATATGCGCCAACATACAGTGCCAGAATCCAAAGACCACTTTACAAAGACCGGAAGATAAGATCAGATCAGAAAACAAGTCAATTACATTTCACTCTACATCTAAATTTTATTCTTTCATCTTTCAGTTACAGAAAAAGCAAATACAAAAAAGGCGTAGACTGAAAGAAAGCGGAAACCCACGTGTGAGGCTCCTAGCAAGTGCCGTCATCGTCAACGGTCACTGTTCCCGACTCAGAACCTCTTTCACTTACTCCTTCTTTGACCTTTCCCCCCTTCGCAACTCATCTCTAGAACAGACGCGCTAGTACAGCACTACATTACTAAACTATTACAACACTACAACACCACCTGATCGCGATCATCATCTAATGCCCGCCATGCGGGATAGCTCCATCAAGCGCTCCCTCGGGGTGGACCTCACCCGCTCCCTCAACGAGGTAAGTACAGCTCTGCTGGTTTTCAATCCTGGGGTCCAAGTGATGTTGATTTGAAAATGCATTCTGATAATTCTCTTATCACACGTAGTCGCGCGTTCTTCTTGTCGGCGCAGGCGGCATCGGCTGCGAGCTACTGAAAAACCTCGTCCTCACCGGGTTCGGCGAAATCCACATCATCGACCTCGATACTATTGATTTGAGCAATCTCAATCGTCAGTTCCTTTTTCGACATGAGCATATCAAAAAGTCTAAGGCCCTAGTACGTCCAACCGACCACCCCGCGCACTTGCGCCGCTCCCTTGCGAATCCTCCCCGACTCAAGCGCAGCGCATTCACACCGTGTGGGCGATTCAGCGATAGTTGATATGGAATACTGAGATATGGATACTTTCGTCTAGGTTGCCAAGGAGGTTGCGCAAAAGTTCCGGTCTGACGCAAAGCTCGAGGCCTACCATGCGAACATTATGGATGCGCAGTTCAACGTCTCGTGGTTCGAGTCCTTCAACGTCGTGTTTAATGCGCTGGACAACATCGCCGCAAGACGTCATGTGAACAAGATGTGCCTTACAGCCAATGTACCCTTGATCGAAAGTGGAACTACAGGCTTCAATGGCCAAGTCCAAGTTATTCAAAAGGTATGCAGCAGAACTGATGCACGGCTTCGCGGATTGGGCGTGTTCTCACTGCGCATTATTTTAGTCAAAAACCGAGTGCTACGATTGCACCCCGAAACAGACACCTAAGTCGTTCCCCGTGTGTACGATCCGCAGCAACCCCAGTCAGCCAATCCATTGCATAGTTTGGGCGAAGAGCTTCCTCTTGCCGTAAGATCCAATTCCCAATATGTCCGCTCTGTATACTCACCTTTGAGTAGGGAACTTTTCGGCTATAGCGAAGATGAGGCAGCAGAGGTGGACAACACAGAAGACGCTGATAACGGTTGGTTCAATTTAATTTCTAACTCGACGCTGAAACTGACATTCGACTAGCAAATGAGATTGCAGACCTGCGCAAGGAAGCACTGGAGTTCAAAGAGCTCCGACAATCGATTGGTACCGAGGAAGCCTATCAGAAGGTCTTCGATAAAGTTTTTCGAAGGGACACAATAAGATTGCAGGGCATGAAGGAAATGTGGAAGGAAAGGGAGCCACCAGAGCCCCTTGACTTTGCTCAACTCCGAGAAGAATCTGCTTCGATTGACTCGACGATCTCCACGCATGACCAGAAAGTGTGGACATTGGCGGAGAATTTTAGTGTCTTTAAGGATAGGTAGGGACTGTCTGTCACCGATAGCATACGTTCGATAAACTAACATGCTGCAGTTTGAACCGGTTGGCCCAACGTCTGAAGGAACTTGAAGCAAACACTCTCCCAGGCCAAGATTCACCGGCCCTGACATTCGACAAAGATGATCTGGACACTTTGGACTTTGTTACCGCAACAGCTAATCTACGAGCTGCAATTTTCCACCTTGAACTCAAATCCAAATTCGATGTCAAGCGTGAGTTCTTCAAATAGGGACATTTCAAGACTATCGGTATTAACACAGCTTCTACAGAAATGGCGGGCAATATCATTCCTGCTATTGCAACCACCAATGCTATGACGGCTGGGCTATGTGTTCTTCAGTCATTGAAGGTGTTCCAAAACAACTTGATGCAGGCCAAAATGGTAGGAACCAAACAAGAGCGCCCACTACTACCAAAGCTAACAAGCCATCTATCTGAAAGGTCTTCCTGGAGAGATCCGGTGCTCGTGCAATCAATTCAGATTCGTTGAATCCCCCAAACCCTGATTGCCCTGTTTGTTCCCCTGTGGTGGCTCGGGTCGAAATTGATCCCGAGCTAGCAACCCTTGAAAACCTCATTCAAGACGTTCTTCAAACGGAGCTGGGTTATGGCGAAGAGATTTCTGTTGGTCTTGGCAGTGAATCGATCTACGACCCTGATTTCACCGACAATCTGAACAAAAAGTTATTTGACCTCGGCATCAAGAATGAGAGCTCCATCACGGTATACGATGAGAATGAACCAGAGCGAATCAATCTCGAGCTGGTGGTCATTGCAAGGTAAGCGCTTTATTTTCAATAATACTAGACAATACTGACTGATTGATTTGCAGAAATGAGCCGTCTTCCAAAGACTCCAAGCACGCAACGTTGCAGAAGATGGTCGAGATACCATTGAAGCCCAAGAAGCCTGTGCAACCTCCTAACGATCTTCCGACCACTGCCGGTGATACAACTGTGACCGGGAAGCGGAAGCGTGAGGGCTCAAGTGACGAGGTGGAGCTCAGCAGCCACGATGTTAAACGGGTTGCTAATGCATCCGTTCCTGACTCGAATGGCGTTGAGGCTATTGTTCTCGACGATGATGCTAACGATGATGAGGGAGGTGCCATCATGATCGACGATTGAATGCCGAAAACAGACTCTCATGTGGCATATCAAGGTATCACCAGCAGCCCCCGCAGGTTTTTATCTTGACATTTTCTCTTCATACTTTCAGTATTACCCATTTTTATTTGCTCACTACCCCCTTCAGCCTCTTCTGTATCATATGGCATAAAGGCGAACCTGTTTTCAGTCAACAGGGTTCGAATTCCCAGGTTGACGAGCATGCTTTGGATATGGGCATGATAATGCATTTTGGGGGTTTTTTGTCTCAACTGCTCAGTAACGTTTTCCAAGTTGATAGATTACTAGAATATGACCTGAGAGTAACAACACGGCCATCTGGGCAAAGTATCCAACTCTCATTTGAGCCGAATCATGCGGGGATTCACGAAATAGTCAACGGAATGGAGATGTTCTTGCTTCAAACGAGCCGGCTCACTTGAAAATTCGAAGAGAGATATGAGAGCACGTTATATGTGCATTAGTCGCCTCGTAGATATTGTGAAAAACAGGACCCTCGCGGAGGAACAGTTACCGCATTTGCTAGGATCAATGGTGGATCAACTCAGTTGATTGTGGATGGGATACATATCTGTTACAATTGTTGGAGTATTTTGACTTATTGATTGATATTACACATCTTGCTTGGATCGAATCAAACTGCACTTAATCCACCATCGAGATTGAGCACACAGTTGTTGGCATACTCATTCTGCGCCAAGAATACAGCTGCATCAGCAATCTCGCTTGGATCTCCAAATCGACGAAGAGGAATGACATCCTTCAGCCTGCTCGTCTCCCCCGGTGTGAAGTCTAGTATCGAGGTCAGCCAAAGCACGGATAAATATAGAATGCCTAAACCGATATACCTGCAACCATGGGTGTTTCAATATACCCCGGCACGATAGCATTCGAACGAATGACAATATCCTTCATCGAAGCCGATGCCTCCACGGCTAATGACCGTGTTAGACCGAGAAGGCCAGCCTTGGAAGCAGCATATGGAACCGCGCCAGTTCCGCCCTTGAGCGCGAGTAGAGAGGATATGTTAATAATGCATTTCGATGGAGATTTGGTCCCCGCAGTTGAGTCACTCCGATTCCGTACCCGAATTCGGATAGAAGCACGCATTAATGCGCGCGAAGTGAGTATTGCGCCTTCGAGATTAGTACGTAGGATTGTTGAGATATCTTCCAGCTCGGACCTTGGCAGGATGTTTGATATCGAAATTCCTGCTGCGTTGACTAGGATGTCTACATTTGCCTAGAGGGTGATTAGGATAAGAGTATTTATTGAGATTAAAGAGATAGCTTACCATCTCCTTTTCGAGTTCCCGCATCCATGATCCAGCATCTGAGACGTCTCCGACAAGTAGACGGATCTTCCCTTGAGTGCTTTGCTGGTTGTCTTCCTCCGGGGCGCGAGTTGCAATTTTATCGTTGCTTTCACCAATGTCTGGTGGTATACTCGTGAGAGAGCCAAGTTTTGCGGCTGCTTCCTCTAAGCGCGTTTGAGATCGGCCGACGAGGACTATGGTGGATGCGCCTTCCTGTAGGAATCGTTCGGCAATAGCGAAGCCGATGCCGGATGTCCCGCCGGTGATCATGCACCTTCGGCCGGCAAGTCGGTTTCCAGGCTGAAATGGAACGTTGTGGTTGTTTTTGTTTGGCTGAGATGAGGATGACCGCTTTGTATATCCCAGAGGATGACTTGATATTTGACTGTTGACGTAGCCTACATTGCGTGTACTGATCGGCCTTGACGAGGCTCGAAGAAATAGGATTGGCACTCGCAAGTGAATCAAAGGAACTCTCAAGCTGCCCATATTGTTTCACCTTGTGTCAACTCCAAGCAAAACGCGATATCGGGAACATCAGGTGCGTCACTGGGGCAGCTTCAGCACGGACCAACACGCCAACCTCAAGAAGGCTCTTTCGCTCCACAGCCGTCACTTTCCTACAACTACGCGGACACGCGTACTTCATCATGGCGCCATCCACGGAATCCGAGTTTGTGACTATAGTGTCAAGCGACAAATTTGAATTCATTATCCCTCGCAGCGCAGCTTATGTCTCAGAGACCTTACGACGCATGCTTTCTTCGAGTACGTGGACTCGAGATTCATTGTTTGGGTTGTACTAACCACCCACAGCCAATTTCCCCGAGGGTCGCACTGGTGTATGTGTCTTGGAGGACTACTCGTATGTTTCGTGCTTATATTCCCTTTTCCTCTTTGTGGGCATTGCTAACGATGTTGTTTCTCTGCAGCGGTGTCATTGTCGAAAAGATCTGCGAATACTTCTGCTACAATGAAAAGCACAAGGACCAGGTCAACGTACCGGACATGGATATTCCACCTGAGTTGTGCCTGGAGCTCCTGATGGCTGCTGATTTCTTGAATACTTGATTCCCACGTGGTGCCTTGAGCCTTTGGTTTCTCATACCTTCCTTGACTGAGACTTCAGGTATCACTTATTCTTTCGGCTCACATCGCTTTTGAAATGATTCACGGTGCAATGACGCAAAACATTCGACTTTTACGATAATACCATGGGGAGTTCCAGACTAGCTCACATACATAAGCTTGGTCGTGGCGTTATGTCATGGCATGCATTCTATGGGATTGAGTTCATCTAACACTATGCAGCTATTTTCCTTCTTTATGTAGCAGTCTTCTGGAACGTCATAGAAGACGTCTTATCCCATCTGAGCATATGCAAACGGTCAATACATCTATGGCCGATTTGTCTAAAGATGATGGCAGATCAACACTTTCCATTATTAACGCGCTTTGTCAATCTACCACTGGCAAGGCGTTTTGATCATAGGAGACAAATTGAACAAGAAATTATATCATTCTCATAGACTTCTATACTTAAGCTGGCCAATATCAACTTAGGCTGGACCTCGGGCATTCCGGTGGCTGAGTCAGCAATAATGACCTCGAGAGGGCTGGGGCCGGCTCCACCGGGGCGAACTTCCAAGGAAGTGCCCGCCATCGTGAAGATCACTCTTTCATACATTCTGATTTGCGGGATGCAGTTCACAGGAGCATTGCTCACTGTGGTGTTCAGTCTGGCTGTAATATCTTTCGGCTATTGAAAATTCTATTTGCTTGTGCTTACAGTTGGGTGTACTAGCAGCCCTCTGTTGATTGCATCTCCCCCGGATCGCTGATAAGGGTCACCCGCAGAGGCGCATACAACACCGACTCATCATGTCAGGCGTCGTGGAACCCTCCTCAATACCAAAATCTACTGCGGCTTTGTTACAACATTTGAATAGAACATCATCACCGGAGATTTCTCCTTTGTCCTCTTTGCCGCATCAACTCCTGACCTCCCCCCTTCGCGCCTTTCAACACGCCGAGACCTTTGCCTTCCGAACGGTTCCCCGAACTTTCGCTAGAATAACTGGGATCAAAGCCTTTGGCCAAACTATCTGGGACGGGTCTGGTTCAACAACTGGAGCCAGCGGTGCGGCCGCAACACATGCAGCGGAGATGGCTGCAAATGAGTTCGCCGATACAGCTAGCCAGGAGAGTGGCTACTACATTGCAGAGTTCGTGGGTGCTATGAAGAAACTTGGTGGATTCTTTGGGTATTTGACAAGTCTTTGGTCATTTGCTTGTCTGGTGGAGGTGAGACCCCGCTCTTGAATTGTATACTCACCATGCTGATAGGTCTAGGCGCTCATCCTAAACCGAATTACTATCTATGCATCCACACGCCGACACCTTCGACTAGGATGGGAGAGGCGTGCGGCTCTCCGATTGATTCCTATCCTTCTCTTCGCCTCCCAAATCCTCTGCCTGCTTCGTGGAATCCGATGTCAGACATCGCCGTCTTTTTCGGTAATGCGCTACGGATCTCCCGGAAAGCAACTCGTATTCGACTATTCCAGTGATGGGGGTGCTCTTTACTCAATCAGCTCGACCCTTTTAGGATGGGAGTCCGAGGAACGGTCGTGCACTGCGGTGAAGATGGCGCGCGGAACCAACCCTGGTGTCCCATATGGATCATTTTCCCTACTCTGGCCGACATTCATGCTCCTTTGCTTGAGTCACTTTATTGAAACACTCTCTTGCGCATTACAAGGCAAGCCTGTGATGACTGAGACGGGGATGTCCATCTTCGAACACTCAATCGCCTTCGCAGAAGCCGAGTCGATGATCAGTAAATCTATCGGACTAGGCCTGTTCGGTCTTCCTAAACAAAGCCCTCTTAGTGCGCTTTCGGGTGGGTCTGATGCCAGCTCAACTTCGGTCTTTGAACTCCTCACAAGGTCGCAAGTTTTGGAACGCATGAATGTCACACCTGAGCTGCTACTTATTGTATTGATCTCATGCTGCAATAGTGCAACTTCGCACATATTAGAAGTTTTCGGCAAGCAGAGCAAATATCGGCTTTTCAGCACCGCGTTTTGGGGTTCCTGCTTCATGATAGCCATGTTGTGGGGGTTAGATGGCGGTCCGCCCGTCAGCCTTGAAACCGGCGTGCTCAAGTTCCCGACTGTTTGCATTGTTGGATTCATTCCTCATATCTTTTTATTGGGTGGGATCTTGATTTGTCTCTCAATATACACTTTAGCACTTACAATCACCGCTTTTTCGCTGCCTTCGGACGATCAGCCTGTCTCACTCTATGACCGCTTCTTGATGGCACATGAGAATATGCAAGGCTCCAACCAGATACGGAGCATCCGTTTCAATAGACACGAAGACTTTTATACAACATTGCTTCGGATCGGGTATGTTGCCCTAACTGCAGCAAGTGAGGCTGTGTTCTTGAACGAGGGCCAATCAGTCGTTGCACGGCGGATGACGTGGTTAGAAGAGGATCGCCTCTCTGAAATTGAAGCCTCGAGGCGGAAGTCTTCATCTTATGGGAACTGGCAGAGCCAGCCCAGAAGTCGGCCTATCGAGGCTATGGGTTTCTCAAGTTTCGATATGCCAGAGCAATCTGCTTGGGAGAGTGGCTACAACCGCGAAAAGAAGATTGAGAAACCTAAGAACGGTACTCGAGCTGTGCAATCTCGAGCTGAGCTTGGGGGAGTTGGCGCAGTGCGAGTATCTATCAGATTGTGGCATGTCCTTTCGTTCTTCCGTGCAATTTCCCTCCTACTACTCCGTTGGGTTGCATACGGACTCAATAATGTGCTTGATCGACTAGGGATAAACGCTCGGCCAATGTGGCTCAAACGCATGGTGGGTCATCGTGGAAAGAAGTCTAATACCGACAAGACGAACCCCTCACAGCCATTAGATTTCTGGATTCTGTCGGAAAATGGAGAGCTTGAGCTCCCCGATGACCATGACTTTGATGTCGAGATCGAGATGAGGAAGCGAGAGCGCGCGAATCGGCCAGACTGGATGGGCTCAGATGAAAGCCGGCTGGAGGACAGACTGTACAGCTGGTGGAAAATTGGCGGTGCATGGGGAAACCAAGATCAATCCTCTGATTATTCTCCGCCCTCTGATGACTTCGACACCACGAGCGTGGTGTCTATGTCTACCAACGCCTCGGATTCAGAATGGGAGGATAACCTATCGGAAGATGGTCGTCGAACTCCTACCCAGCTCGATCCGTATGCAGACAGGGCAAGCCCACCACTCCAAGATCCTCTGATCGACATGAGTACACTGGCTCGTCTTCTTGACCCGCGCGACCGCGAGAGCAGAGAAGAGGCCAGGATTCTAGCCGCCCATCTCAAAACAAACCCGGACAATCCACAGATCATGACGCGCAGTCGCTACCAGAAACAAGTTGAAAGGGAGAGATCCCGGATCATCTTCTCATCCCGCCTCCAGCAGCTGAACGCCATGAACTCAGAATCCGAAGGGCGGAAACCTACCCCAGAAGAGGAAGCTGAACTCCTCGAGAAGCTCATTCTTTCCCGTCGCTCAGAAACCTCGGGCATTTCCGATTCCCATACATGGGAATCCGGGGCAACCGGCCTCGGACCCAATGGTCCACCCTGTGTGGTCTGCCAGACAAGCCCACGGGCTATTATCACCTGGCCCTGTCGCTGTCTATGCATTTGCGAGGACTGTCGCGTGAGCCTTGCCATGAACAACTTCGGCAGCTGTGTGACTTGTCGCCAGGAAGTCGTAGGCTTCATGCGTTTATGGGTTCCATAAGTCAAGCTATTTGTTTCAATCGCTCGGTCTTTTTAGCTTTCTTTATCTTTGGCTCACATAAGTTCCATATTATTGAACAGTTTGTAATATATTACATTTGAAGACTTTTGCTTTGTATGGCGATTTTTCAGACCGTGACTTATATATTCTCTACCTTGTCGCTGAGAAGGCTGGTCCAGGGTGTTTGTCGTTCTCGTCTCTCCTGGTGATTTGCTTGATCGACCAATGTTCGGATTATAGGATTTGCTGCTCCAATATTGTCCTGATCGTCGTCAAAACAGTCACTCAGCTTTATCAAATTTCCATGGCTATCAGTCAGGACACTTGTCTTTGATCTGGTCCGTCTCTTTCAAGCTGGTTTAGAATATCAGAAGTTTAATAACGGCCCTTCTATGCCAACAACATTGAATGACTGGCTGTAAATTGTCCAGATCTTTCCCCGTCCGCGAACTGCTTTGTTGGTATCTGCCACCCTCATCGCCCGACTTCACAATTCTTGGCGATCCTGCATCTTCCCCCTCCGCCCATCTTTTTGATGAGGACTTTCCACCAGATCAGACGTGCATGTCGTGGCTCAACGCCATCGGGCTTGACTAGTGGGTGTGTCGGTTGCAACGATGAGAGGACAACTCAATGTGAAGACAATGGAGATCTTGCTAATTATTGGTGTGTGAACCTGTCAGCCTAGTATTCTATAAGATTACTATGTAGAAGGGTAGCCCGTTCGTAGGAAGAAATAGAAAGCTTAATCAAAATGTTAAAATACTTGATTGTGAGGCCGCTCTTGTTGCTTGAACAGAGGGAGTCATGGCTGGGGATGAATGGTTGTCATTAAAAGCAAGATGAGAAATTATATAATCAATTGAACCACGATAACATACCAAAGAAGCCTTATATTACTCCTTATAGACCAGAGGCCGGTACTCAGCCTCCCACATCTGGATGCGAATCCACTCTCGTAGCTCCGAGTCAGTGGTAGGGATGCCCTCTGCCTGTGCCAGGCCCTCCTCTACAGCACACAAAATCACAGCGGTGGCAATATCCACGCTGATTTCGCGCACATCTTCTACATCGGGCAGCAACGGCTTCATAGAGTCTTGTAGGGCGGGTGACCGTGCCTTGAGTGCCTCGACGGCAGCGACTAGCATCTTCTTGGACACAAGACGGCACTGCGAGAGGACTGCTCCCAGACCAATACCTGGGAAGCAGGTTGAGTTGTTGCATTCCGCTGAAATATTATGGTTAATATACTGAACAGTCAATGTCCGAGACGAGATTTGGATACATACCGATTTCAAATTGCTTGCCGTCATGGGCGACTGGCGGGAATGGACTACCCGTGGCAACGAGGGCTCGGCCATCGGTCCATTTATAGAGATCAACCGGCTTCGCCTCGTGAAGTCGCGTCGGATTGCTCAGCGGGAAGATGAGCGGTCGTTCTACATGCTCGGCCATCGCACGAACGATATCTTCGGTGAATGCTCCGGGCTTGGTTGAGGTCCCGATAAGCACATGGGGGCGAACCTTTCTGACGACTGCCAGAAGATCTCGATCACTGTCCGACCAGTCATCATCGTTCCGTGCGAAAGCTTTCTGGCCTTCGGTCAACTTATCACCCATGGACTTGACAAGGAGACCGGGCTTGTCAATGCACCTAGAGAACGGTGTTAGAAGGGGTGTCTAATCTTCCTGTTCCGCAGTTACATACCAGATCTGCTTCGATGCTTCGTCCTTCGACTTTCGTGTCTTAGTGGCGATGGTATCTGAAATCTGGTCGGCAATGCCGGTACCAGCCGTTCCCGAGCCGAAGATCACCACTCGTACATCCTCCAGCTTGACTTTGCTGACTTGAAGGCCAGCCACCATGGCGGCCAATGTGACACATCCTGTGCCCTGGATGTCATCGTTGAAACAGGGTATCTTTGACTTATATCTATCGAGTATCCTTCGAGCATTTTCCAGACCGAAATCCTCGCTGGTATTGTTAGCTGCGTTTCGAACGATAGAGAGGACCATTTCTCATACAAGTGGATGTAAGCCTTGGGGAACCGTTTGCGGGCAGCCGTGACAAAATTGTCCACGAACTCATCGTATTTCTCTCCTCTGACCCGGCGCTGTCGGAGGCCGAGATACAGTTTGTCATTGAGCAACTCCTCGTTCTACACATGATGTCAGTAAATGTAGACTTAACCAGGGAATGGGCATACCTACATTTGTGCCGCAATCCAGTACAACAGGAAGCTGGCGCGAAGGATGGATTCCAGCACAGAGCGTGGTAATAGCCAGTTTGGCAACCGATATGAGAATTGCACCCACACCCTGGTCCCCAATGCCCAAAATCTGCCAACAAATAATGGTGAGCAAGGTCATACACCGATTTACACTTAATCAGATATAAAATTACCTCTTCTCCATCACTGACGACAATATAGTCAACATCCTCCTCGGTTCCAAACCCAGAGAGATACTCGTCAAAGTGATCCTGGTCATTGATATTCAAGAAACACCCTTCAGGCTTTCTAAACAACCGCGAGTAGTTCTGAATCGCATCTCCTTCAGTAGGTGTGTATATCACGCTGAACATTTCCTTGAGATGGGTTTGGACGAGCTATCCACAGGTTAGTAATGATGCACATGCTAATGTTTTCGGGAAGATGTCAAAACCTTATAGTATAGAACATCATTCTGGGCCTTCATGCTAGCTAGGAAGGTATTCTTGGCTAGGTCATCTGGTCTGCTTTGATACTGCTCATAAGCGCGCTGAACTTGCTCATCCAATGTCTGGATGTTCGGCGGGAGGAGACTTTCGAGCTTGAATGTCGATCGCTCATGCTCAGGGAAGGCCGAGCCTTTGTTATATTTGGATCCATGGAGGACATGGGTTCCCTAGTTCTGTGTGAGAGTCGGAGCTAACAAAAAGGATGCGGCCGTGAGGTCACCTTGTATGGGCAAATCACGGGCCCCGGGGCGCGGGGTAGATCGCGGAATTTGGAGCTGGAGTCAGACATTTAGATCCAATGCCAAGGGATACAATGTTGGAATGAAGAATAGCAGAGAGAGATTGGAATATGAAGAAGAAATGTCCGTAGTGGCGGGGTGTGGAGCACCCCGTCATCAAGCTTCTCGCCACCTGGGCAAGAGCGCATAAGGCTTATCATATGTCGTTTGAGAACATGGTACGACTTATTATCTAGTTTATATAGAAAAGCCGAGGTATGTACGAAACAAAATAAAGTAAACAGAGCACAAGTATAAACTTAACTTTATCCTCGCTGGTAACTTAAATGCTTTTTTCCTTAAGTAGATGTTTTATTATGGAGTACAGGAGTAAGAATACAGACCCTTCTAGCTGTCTTGTCAATTATATTAAATGTAGCCTAAGAGATAGCTATGTAGCTTGGATCACTCCATATACCATGAGCAAAAGGTGGGCGCATCGATCTTTGACCGTCGAGCTCCGTACATGATTAGTAAGCCATATCTCATTCGGAGTGACGTCATACAATTTGACCCCGCATTCTCCCTTCCCTTTTAGGAATAGCGCCCTCTCTCCCTAATTGGGTTTAGCGTCGTCCAGCTTCTGTTTCGGACTCCTAGCCCTTAAAGATATCAACATCTTTCATTCAAGGTTCTGGACGTATAATCACCCCTTCCCACGAGTGGCTGATACATGACCAGAAGTTCCTTCTCTCACTTTGCTCTCACAACACCATCGTTTTTGCTTTCCTTGATCTCTAACGCTCTCTATTTATCTGTCCTGTTCTTTATGCCAAGGTGTGCTAGACGGTCAAAACTAGAGACTACCATGGTAGGTCCCGTTAACATGGCTCGATCCGCCTCCTATAACGGCCTAGTTCTCATTTACTACCTAGGTGACCTACTAAATAATTACGGCATATCGGAGTCCCGACACTTATTCTAGTAATCTTTTGCAGTTAATATCTTCAGATCATGAGTCAAGCACTTTTTCCCTAGGTCTTCCTTTCTCTTTTCTTCTTGTAACCTATTATAGCACCTGCACGGGTTTTACTTCATTCCATCAACAGTGTGCATAGCCATCAATATGGATACTCTAGTCCGTAACCTTCAAATTAAGGTCACATCATTGACAAAAGATGTGAACAAATTCGGGAAGAACAAAGATGTCATTGATGACACCAACGAAATTCAGCAAATGGTTCAAGCTGCCAGCCACAGGATCAACTCTCCCAAGCTACGGAGCGTTCCGGGTAACATATCTAGAATGTGGTCAAAGTGCTGGCATCTTCCATTTGACCCCGGTTGCCCAGGAGCCAGGTGAACTGTCCCTTGGGCAGGCCGAAGTG
Organism: Penicillium paneum; assembly: GCA_023627375.1. NCBI lineage: Eukaryota > Fungi > Ascomycota > Eurotiomycetes > Eurotiales > Aspergillaceae > Penicillium > Penicillium paneum. Next base: position 27,299 of record JAMAFK010000060.1, read on the forward strand.
GTCCATGTCCCAACTTATTTGAGCAAGTTTGATCCCGGCTTAAACGTATATGTATACTAACAAATATAGCCCCAATCTTGGATGACTATGACTTGGCCACGAAGGGTTCGTCTGTAAACGAGGCGTTAATCCGGTCTAGGGTTGATGCAGTTATGCTATCTACTCTTGCTCATTTGAAGCGAGAGTGTACCAATCCCCGAAGTTCTATATCCACCATCGGCTCTATCAAGCCCCTACATATGAGATACGAACCTCCAGTCGAGTGCGAGTGGGTTCTCGAAGGGGAGAAAGTCATAATCTCCGGCATCGTGGACTATTCTCTTTGGTTCGGAGGGGACGAGAACCTAGCCACCATCATGGCTACGGTGGAAACTAAAGTCCCTGGTGAGACACAAGTGGGGATGTACCAATGTTTGGCCTACATGGCCATGATCCAGAACTCCAAAAAGCGGGCTGGTGCTTCTGATACATCTGTCTATGGCATCGCTACGGACAACTACGCGTGGTGGTTTATTCATCTTCGTTCCGATGGAAAGGTATGAAATGGAAATTTATAAGAAACTTGGAATTTATTGCTGATATATGTTCTAGTACACCGAAGCAACATACCACTGGCACGCATGCCCACCGAAATCCTCTCGATGATTTACAAAATTTGGCAGCATGTCGACGGGTTCGAAACTCCACCAAAGCAAGAAATCCCATCAAAGCAAGGTCGCAAGTTGAGCGGATCTGGAGCCGAGTATTCAGCTTCAAAGTCGCCTCATAAATACTAGTACCTGATGCCGATGAGTGGTGCCTTCCTCTTTCTTTCTGTCATTTTCGGTCTTTTATTTTGTTTTCTGAATCATACAAGATATTTCTGGCTAGCTTCGATGGAGCTTCCTAACTCTTGCTGGACCTGCTTTTGGTTGGAACACTTCTTTTTCGTTTTTTTCTTTATTTGCTCGCTGAGCGAGAGGTCGATGACCTGCATTCCAAGGTTGCTTGCATTAAGGGACCTACTTTTTCTCTCTAGAGATTCCACATTTCTCCATATTGAATTGAATACTCTTTAATTCAAAGTACAGAGTTCTCGATAATTGATTTATATCTAACGGTAATACCTCGAGGGTTTGTATTGAAACTAAGTCGGTTCAAATTGATTCTCGAACTGCCTAGGCATGTATATACATATTTAACTAGATACCTAGCTAACCAACTATTGTATATTGTAGTTAGTTACAGGGCTCGAGGTGGATGGCAAATCGGATCGTCGGTTGTTGGGAACCTTGGCGGGGTAGACCAGCTACCTGATTACCAATCTAATTCTTATACCTACCTACATGTAGGTACGGAGTAATCCGTATGTTGTATATAACGAAATAATTCTCCAAGACTCAGGCAAAGCATCATGGAAGCAGAGAAAATGGCTCTCACGTACAATGCCAGCACCACGGCCGCTGAGCTAGTCGGTCATCTGGCCGCCGAAATCCAAGGCAAGGTGATTCTCACGACTGGACCCTCTCCAAGCAGCATTGGAGCAACCTTCGTGGAGACAATCGCACGCGCTAGACCGGCCACGTTAATCCTGGCCGGACGCAACACGGTTACGTTGCAGCAAACAGCAGAAGCAATAATCGCTGTATCTCCACAAGTCTCAGTCCGGCTGCTGCAGCTTGACCTGGCCTCGCTGTCTTCAGTCCGCCAAGCTGCGTCCGAGGTGAACAGCTGGGGTGATCTGCCACATATCGATATCCTCGTCAATAACGCAGGAATTATGGCTACTGATTTTGCGCTCACTGCAGATGGCTACGAGAGTCAGTTTGGGACGAACCACCTGGGCCATTTCCTCTTCACCAACTTGGTGATGGAGAAAATCTTGAATTCTTCATCGCCGCGGGTGGTTAATGTTAGCAGCGATGGTCATCGACTCAGTCCTATTCGCTGGGGAGATTACAACTTCCAGGTAGTCTATCAGTTTCCCACTTGCATATCTAATATATGCTGATATCGACTTGCAGGATGGAGAAACTTATAACAAGTGGGCTGCTTACGGTCAGTCCAAGACAAGCAACATCTTGATGGCTACCTATATTGCCCAAAGACTAGGGTCCAAGGGCCTTACGGCGTATAGTTTGCACCCCGGTGTCGTTTTCGGTACTACCCTTGCGAAGGATCTCGACTGGACTGTTGACCTCCCGGCATTGCGTAAGTGATTATCATAGGTACGCAGCAATTCCGCGTCGCTAACTTCCTTAGGCGCTGTCGACAAATTTATGGGGAATAAGGAGGGCTGGTCGGAGTTCAAACAAAAAAGTCCCCAGGAAGGAGCGGCGACCCATGTGTATGCTGCGTTTGAGCCTAGCCTGCGAGGTGAGTCGGTGGACCCCTGTTCGACCGAATGTACATGCTGATTTATCTCGAAGATCACAACGGTGCATATCTTCAGGACTGCCATATAGCAGACCCTTGGACGGAAACCGTGAAGCCCTGGGCTACGGATAAAGTCGAAGCTGAGAAATTATGGAAGCTGAGTGAGAAACTCGTCGGGCAGGAGTTCCGCTATTGACCGAACATAGTAGGGCGTCACGAGGAAGGAGAATAAGGCTAGAATCAACATGGTGGTATGTAAATGTGCTGTAACAATCCATCTCCTTGCATGGACAAGACCTCGGGAGACATTATTCGCCACAGAGATATCCGCTCTTGGCACTTTAATAGCATCATCTATTCTGCTAGAAATCAAGTGAAGTCACTCTCCATGCTGTTAGTCCCATAAAAAGCAAGGAAGGTCTCTTGGTTCCATCAGAGATAATCGCGCTGTGCGTACGCCTGATTCTTCGGGCTATCAAGCAGCATTTTCTTTCTCGGCGCTTGTTTGATCTCCGTAGAGCTGTTTCTACTCGTAGAAATGCCTCAGTGTGAAAGCTCTTACAACTGTGATATATGCTGGCAATAGCGGTGACAGGACCCTGACTAGTAGGTGGATAATCGCCACCAAAAGCAGAATTAACGTCTCCAAAGCAGGATTACCGCCTGGAATAAGTTGTACGTTTTGACTTATGTGGGGATCTCTCTATATCATCAATACAGCCTGGAGTGTATGTTAACCAGTGTATGTTTATGTTGTACTCGGTGGTTAGGCAGCTGTGACGAGCGGAAGGTCCGGGATAAGACCCCTGGTGGAGATTACTCCGTAACTGAGTCTAACCCGAGTCTCTACACGAGGGGATTGGCTAGTCTCAGAGATAATTATGGGTCCGACGGTCCTCCCGAAATGAAATAAAGAGCCTCCAAGGATCGGTGACATCCGCGAGGACCCTATTTGTGAATGTTAGGTGAATGGAAGTCTATGTTTGACTACCATGTCTGTGCCTACAACACAAGCACCACACGATATCTCTTTTTTCTCGTTTTTGGCCTCTTTTCACTATCTTTTCCTGTATCACGCTAGTAATATAGCCGATTGCTAGCAATGTCTTCGGTAAGCCACAGCTTTCTGACATCCAATGAGTGGTCAAAGAGTACGGACACAAGCCAATGAGAAAGCTTTGTAAAATGAGGGCTTCCAGAGTACGAAGTAGTTATGCTACCTCGCTAGGTAACTATAGGTAACTAAATAGTGTGTTTCTTTTCCATTTAAAGGGGCGCGCACGTCCGTCAATTGAATTTTGCACCTCCATCTCTCTCCACCTTCTACCTTTCCCACCTCGCCGTGTGTCAAGAATATCAACATGCGTATCTCATTTTTCCTCGCCGCAGCCCTGGCCACCCTCGGCACCCAAGCCAACGACAGTAGCAGCAGCAGCGCCATCATTGGCTACTTCTCTCCTTCTTGGGACGCGACTCTCCTCCAGTACGGCGGTTGGACCAGCACGGCCGCCAGCCTCGTCGCCTACAAATCCGGCACGGCCACATACCACGTCGGCTGTCTGAAGGACGCGCCCAAGACCGACTGCAACTATCCCGCCTCGTGGACCATCGTCCAAGGCCCGGAAACAGTCAGCCTGAACGGCGAATACATCGCATCCACCTCCGACAAGACCACCAGCTTTGATATGACTGTCACTCAGTCCTACCAGTGTTCCCTGAAGGCTTCAACCGAGTCTGCCAGCTGCACGATGAGTGTGGGCATGAGCGGAAGCGCCGGCGGAGCGAAAGTCGAGTCGTCCACTTCTAGCAAGGCGACATACACCACTGCCCCAATTTCTGCGTCGTACTACCAGTTGACGGTCACCGCTGGACTGGAGTCGGTTACCACTGAGACGGCGACAGCGACTAAGTCGACCGGTGGTGCTGCTGGACACGCTGGTGCTATGATCACGGCAGCGCCTGTGGTTGCTGCTGCTCTCGCTGCTCTGTTGTGATGATTTCCAAGATATTTTCACTAAGATATTTTCAATGATACTAAGGAATTACATGCCATGACTTCAATTGACTGAACATCGCGTAAAGATCTCGTAGACTATGATTTTGTAAATAGAATAGTGCCAAAAATAGGATCTCTTGTTTGCGTCGCTTAGAATTGGTCTAATATCGAGGGTCATTCCTAGTTTCGCCCCCCAGCAGCGAAAAAGACTTTGGCGATGTATTACAAATTTCTCGAAGATACATATTTTACATAGTGTCGACACCGAACTCGAATTGCTATATTGCCAAGTTTGCTGATTTGAATTTCTATATTATGTATACTTCTTTTATCAACTATACGAATTTCGTAAACAAACACAGAGATCAAATCATAAACATCCATTTCACCCAAGAGGTAAAACACGACGTGCATTGTATTAAGCGTGTCAACTATACAGGGAGGTAAGTAGTTCAGGCGTCTCGCACAGTCAACCTAGCTAGCCAAAAAAGGAAGCAAATCCCATGCCAACACAAGCCAGCGCAAACACCGAGAACAGCCTCATATTAGGTATAGATATATTTACAGGACGTAAGCGGCAGCAGCAGCAAGGGCAGCCACACCAGCCATGTTGCCCTTGACATTGGCAGCGGCGCCAGTGTAGGTGGGCGAGGGGGTGGCGCCAGAGGACGAGCCGGTCTTGGTGACCAGCGGGGTGGAGGTGGCAACGCCGGAGGAGGAGCCGACGGGGGAGGACCCAGTGGGGGCGGCACCGGTGGAAGAAGTCTCGGTCTCAACAGCGGAGGAGGACTCAACAGCGGAGGAGGACTCAACAGCCGAGGACGAGGTCTCAACAGCAGAAGAGGACTCAACAGCGGAAGAAGTCTGAACAGCGGAAGAAGTCTGAACAGCAGAGGAGGTCTCAACGGCGCTGGAGGTCTCGCTGGCAGACGCGGTGGTGGTGGCAGTAGTCTCAGCGGGGGCAGAGCTCGAGGTGCTGGCGCTGACGGTGGAGGAAGCGCTGGTCTCAACGGGAGGGACCGAGATGGGGTGACCGGCGGAGGAGCACTGCCCAACGACGGCGTTGGAAACAGCTGGATGAGTGAGTTAGTGGGGTGCTTGGATCAAGGGGAGGGTAAAAAGATGGGTGTTTGGATGTTAACATACAGACTTGGTCGCTGTGGTCGCATGCCTTCTGAACACAAGGAGTGATGCTACTCACGAGCTCGGTCTTCTGGCAGTGGCACTTGAAGTCGAGCAGCTCGGAGCAGCCATCGCTCTGCAGGGCAGAGAGGAAGCAGCTCAGCTAGAGGCCAGTGTTAGTAACCATATTCTTGTGATGTATGCATCAATTTTCTTCGTACCGAGCAGGCGGGCACATCGGGCAGCTGGGCGCTGGCGAGGCCGGCAGCAACAAAGGCAATCAGAGTGGTGGAGAACTTCATCTTGATGAATTGGACTAAAAAATAGAAGATATTATGAACGGCGTGCCGGAAAAGACAGTCAAGTATTGATAGCGAGTGCGGATGAGTTGAGAAGAGGAGCCAGGTCTGGACTTGGGGTGCTGGATGCCCTTTTTATAAGCTTTGCCAGTCGTATATACTCCACCTGCCCCATGGAGATACCCCTGTGGCAAGGTTGCACTCAGAGGTTTGCGCGTGGGACCATCACATGTCTCCGCATGCTTAATGGGAGGCAATCCACCGAAAGCAGGCTTCGGCCGCGGTTGACTCAGATCTGTAATTACCACGGATTGGCTGAGTTCAAGGCCAAGCCTAAAGGCTGACGCCGGATTATGGGTTCCCGCAGCCGATTGAGCATTGAGCGAGGATGGGGTTGGTGCTATTGTCTCGTACAGCGTACGTATGCCCGCATCGCCAAGTTGAGACTAGACCAGACGAACGAGAAAGCCACCGGAAAGACTGGACCAGTGGCGATGTTGGTATGTAGTACACTTTGATTCGCAGTTAGTCATACGGCCAGGAGGATCATTGGGTTTAATTTCCACATCTCGGGCTAGACTGCTAGTGGCCTCGATGGACGACGGTACGGTACAGGTTGCAGTACTCCGTACATGTGGCGTGGTTGTGCAGTGTTCCTAGTACCGACTGCCCACTGCCGACAGCCTTTCGTGAATTGACTACAAATTATGACTCCAGGATATGTAAATACGCAAGCCTGCCAGCATTGAAAGCAATAAATGTACAGAAAGACTGGCAACAAAGATCAATGGGGAGGCGAACCCCATAGTATTAGGAAAATCCGGGGAAGACAGTTGGACCCCGGCAGGGCCCGAGAGAGGGTAGCATCGAACTATACCCCATTGGGACTTGGTCCGATGCAATTTAATAAACAAGACAAGATATTGGGGTAATGCACGGCGCCATCAAGTTTATGGACAGGGTCAAAACTCAGGCTACGATCAACCTTGTGAGCTGCGGAACTTGTCCAATATAGGGCTTATGGATATACAGGGTTATACATTGTAGCCCCAGACACCCGGGCACTTCCTGAGTTTCATTGGACTTACTGGTGTACATATCCTCCAGGAGAATCACAAACTAGAAAAGATTACCGAAACGTTAGCATCCTCTGCGATATGACTCGATCGTGAGATATTGTACCTGCATATTACGATTGCCTCCAGTGTCAACAGGGTCAAAACGTTACTTCCAAGGGAACCATTTCCTGCTATTTTTCAAGAAAATGGCATTTGCACGTAGGACGAGAACGGGCCTTGCCAAGTGAGACATTTAGCGGGGGTGGGTCTAGTCAAGACGCAGACTGGACCAGATACATCATCTTTGACTTCGACCGACAGTGCCAAGCACACTAGTATTCGTTTCTATGGGGTTGGGGTCAAGAAGAAAGAAAGTTCAGCGAAACCAGGAACAGAAAAAACAAAAGCACCGATCACATGAGAAACTCCTACTTAGCGTCGCCACCGAGACTCTTACTCTGTCACGGACTAAATGGACTATCGGAGCAGAACTCTCTTATTGGTGAATATCTCCCACTCACTAGTTGTACCAACTATGTTCAAGTGTAGTACAACAGTCTTTATACTCCCATATGTATACTCTTACAGTGTATTTATTGCTGAAATCCGAGCGAAGTAATTGTCCCATCATGTGACTGGGTAAATACACTAGTTCTAATATAGCTAGCTCACTTATTTATGCACCAATCAAAATCTATTTGTACTCTACCTTTCTCTCTATTATCAAAACATATACTAGATACGGCTACCCGCGTCCTTTGAAGCTAATTCGCTCGCGCGCTAGCAATTGAGAGACCTATCAGTATCAATCGTGTCGAGATGCCAAAAAGATAGAGCGTTCTGACGGTCAGTACTCGTATCCCTTACTATGAGGGCCAATCAACTGACAGCATTCAGATGGGAGCAGGACACAGACGTCTACTGGCCCAGATGTCTACGCGTTGGCTACAAGTTCATCATGAATACGTCCTAGGGGGGTCTGGAGCCTACAATTCTTACCAGAGCCTGGTAACTAGGGAAGAGCTGAACAACCGTCCAGCGGTGGAGAAGAAAGCTGGGGGAGAAAGCGAACAAAGATAAGAGAACTTGAGGAGAGGGGCAGAGCTTTGCGAGAAGGATAGGGTACCGCCGGGGGCGACGGTACTCCCAGTACTGAGCGACCCGCCACCCTGCCGATCATATGTGCAGACAAGTCAATCTTGGCGCAGTCGTTGCAGACCACTTCATTTAATCAATCAAAGTTCAACTCACATGTCCAGGCAGGTAAGAATACAGCTTTGCCGATATCAGTTTCATCATCATCCTCTCGCCTCACCTCGCCATCTAAAATTCATGTGAGAGTAAACTGAAAGCAAAGTGACTGTACCTACCTTGAAGGCTGTCCTCGAAAGGGCTAGAGTAAGAGGAACTCACTACTTCCATATCCCGGTACTTACTGTGTACTATTGAAGGTTGTTAATTTGCATCGTTTGCAATGTGGTCAGCTATATAAACTGGCCGCTTCTACTTTGCAACTTGCTTCTTCTTTCTTTCTTCATCTTACTTATTTGGCGGAATACACTCCTTCAAGAATTACCTGGCGTCTCACACCTACCTTAATAAATGGCATAGTTTTTACCAAGATATCGTCGCCAAGTACGATTCTCACAACGAAGCTTGGGACCCGGCGATAATCGAGGCCATTGTGATAGGTAGCGCATTCTCCTTCGCAAACGAGCAGGTTCTGGTTAGGGCAAACTTGGTATACGCGGAAGGTTCCACAAAAGACTTGGGCAGGCAGTGACAGCTATTAGCTGTAGCACGACCAAACAACCGGTCCCAGGTATAGATAGTTCTATCCGCAAACTGTGCCTTACTAACGCTAAGCAGCATTTGACCGGAGTCATCGCGAAATACCTTGCTAAGAGCAACCTTAACACAATGACGCAGCAGCTCTTTGAGCTCATTCTTGTCCATATTGATGATGATCAACACTCTATCGGTAACCAAGCTTGGCTATGACCTGTCAAATGGGGGACTGAAGCAGCCTCAAGATCGACATGCAGCGCCTCAAGAACTAAAAAAATCCAGCAACTCCAAAGTCGAAGAATGACATGCAGCTGCTTGAGAACAAAATTCAGCAGCTCGAAAAGTCATACAGGCTCCAATCTCGCCAAAACATCCTCATCCGTGGGGCTGAGTTGGATCTCTGGGCTGGACTCACCGGTACCAACCGACCAAGTAGAAACATTGCGTCGGGGTCGACGGTATCTCCCAGGGGGGATCTCTGTAGGGGGAAGGATGACAGAGGGCATAATTAGGTGACCGCCCACGGGGCGAGAGCAATATTTTTACCAGAAGCAAAAAAAAAGTATTCTTAGAAATCGAGCACCATCATAAGAGTTTCTTTTTCCATCTTGTTTTCCGTCAGAACAGTGTGGTCAGTCATCTCCATTTCTGAGCGGTATAACAAGGAGGCTCAGTACTATCCGTCATCAGGCAGAGCAGGATCCCGTCGGGGTATCCAGTGTCTACAGGCGGAGTCTAAGCCCACTGGTAGTGGGGCAGATTTCGGCCTGTCACCATCCACTTCACTGTTCTGTATCAAGATCCTACTTGCATTTTCCTCAAATTACTAGCTTATTACTAGCTTATTCCTGCCCTATTTTCCACTACTGAATGGCAGCCGTATTCTCCTAGTGACCATAGGCACCACGGCTTTTCTAGTAGAGAAATGGAAGAAGAACTAGCTCGGTGTTCCTTAGAAGGCAAGCTGGGGGTCAGAAAATCTTCGATTCAGTCATGACCGCGGAAGGTATCATTGCTATGAATACCCATAGGTCACTCGTATCCCATTAATATCCCCCACAAACGCCCAATCCATGCAAGTCTGTCAACGCCAATTCAAATCACTTTCCCATATGTTCTCAAGATAACAATTCATCAATATATGCTCGCTCACTTATATTCTTCCCCTTGAGAAGAACTGCAAGGACTTCGATAGGCGGGTTGAGCTTCAGCTGGTTAGCGCGTCTCCAACGCTTGAGTCGAGCAATTCCAATGCAGGGCTAGAGAGAGAGAGAGAGAGAATATGTTAGACGAGCTATTTCTCAAGGGGAACACTGGACAACATACTCCATATTGGCTGGAAAGATCGAAATGCCGGAGAATCTTTTCCTCTACATCCATACCTTGCTGGTGGGCTGAGTGCAATTAGCCTCTTGATTCATACCAATGCAGTGTGCCAACCTCCACTTACCGCTAGGTGTCTTGCGGGCCTGCTCTTGAGCCCGCCAGTATCGCCAGATATCCTGCTTGTTTAACTTCAGTGCCCGGTTGTCCTCTTCAGATCGGGGGGCTTGGTGTTCGACTGCGGCTTGTTGTCGCACCGCTAGCTCTGCGACATGAGGCTTGGAGGGTTCACTTGGAGTGACAGACAGCTGCTGGGGCTCCGGGGGGGAGGCAGATTTCTCGGATAGCGCTGGAGTCGAGTCGAGGGCCTTGGCTTTATGGGATGGTGCGGTGACTGGCTTGGTGACCCGGGTCCGAGCTCCGAAAGACAGTGTCGACTGCGACCTGGGTGTATTTGATGTGCGACGAGGCATAACGTAGAATAATGTGGTAGTGTGTCGTTGAGATTGGATATGCAATGTTGAAGAAGTCAAGGTGGAGAAGGAGCCGATGTCATGGTTGCACTGGCAACCAAGGGAAAAATCGACAAAGGCCCGGAATTTAGCCTTCCATGGTTCTTGATTGGGACGTTTTATCATTTTAATATAAATTCTACATCCATCGGCATATAAATCCACAGCTATCTGCTAAGATTCATTGTTTATGGATTTACCATGTGTGATGACGATGATGACATTGACATTCGAAACCGGGCGAACAGCGTCCGATAACCATTACGTCTGGGTAGAAAGTTGAGATCGGGTAGATCATCCTCAATGGTAGTAGTATATATATAGTACATTAGACCTCTCGAGATATACAGAACAGTCTAATAATAAATCGAAGGAGGCTCAACTCAATCGTGGCTGTTGGGGGGCTCAGTTCATCTTTCCCCACCCACAGCCACTGTACGTTCTGGAAGCCCTTCACTTCTCCTATCTCGAACCCCAAGGCCTCTAGACCTCTGGACAACTTACCCTTATTACCCTCTTCCAACCTCCCGGCAATCGAGGTGAATCTATATGCTCACACAGTTTACCCAACCCACCGAACCCTTATGAATCGTGCGAAAGGATCCGTCCGCTCGCATATTCCCCACAACCCGACCAACCTCCGCATGTCTATGGTGCGACAGACACGGCGTACTCGAGATGGCCGCCTTTGTGCGCGTATCAGGCCCGGCAAACGGCAATTTCCTGATCGGATATCCGGGCATTTCTGCGACCATGGTAAGCGCCCTGTGATACATGCGACGAGCCGGTTCGGCCCCCTGCGCACGCGGCCCCATTGATTGTTCATTGACTGACTATCCAAGCCACGAATCGAGGGTAAAGTTGAAATCAGACCCTGTGCTGGTATTACAGCTCCCGTCAACATCTCCCTCGTCACTATTTCCCTCCTCCGCCGCGAGACAATCCACCCTTCGGCCGACACTTTTACGAAGAAGCGCCTGGCTCCCCCACGGAAAGAGATCACCGATATCGTCGGCAAAGAGATGCTCCTATTTCGATGTCCCGCCGGCCGAGAATACGAGGAAGTAATATCCATGGATCTGCCCTTTGTTCTCTTTATTCCGTTTGGTCGTGGTGGCCGCGATGCCTCTCGCCGTGTACCCCCAGCTAGTTTACAGCTCCCGAGTCGCACCGCCGAAACCTACTACGAGATGGTGGTGATGGTCCAACAAGGGCAGCAGCAGCAGCACAAATATACCTTTCCCGTTCCTATCGCCCGCTATGACACGCTCTCCACATTCGGCATGTACAATCGTCCAGAGTCGGCAGAGCGAGTATCAGATCATCTGGTCACATTAGCCATATCACTGCCACGGTGGTCTTACGGTCCTCTCGACCCAGTTAGCGTCTATGTCAAACTGTCACCGAACGAGAGCTGGATGGGCAAGGCACGTAAGGTGACCATCAACAAGATCACCATTGGCATCGACGAGGAAATCGTCTACAACCACGAAGGCGATGAGCCCCAGCGCAAAGTCAAGGTCTTAGCCAAAAAGACGGAGAACATTGGTGTTAAACTGCCCCAATCGGGCTATCTGACAAACCTGGGTCTGGTATTCCCCGCCAAGGACCTCCGCGACGCAGAGGGAATCTTGCCGAGAAGTAGGGCGGCATTTCCAACGTACGGTGTGAGCGGGTTCACAACCACAGCAAGTCTATATAAAATCGAGTATTACCTCACAGTTCGAGTTAGTTCTTCCCTAGTTCCATAGTATTGCCCCAAAACTCACACAACAGCAGGCTCACTTAACCTCGGCAAGAGACATTACCATTCGACAACCAATCGTGGTCTGCCCTCTCGACCATGCCGGCTGCAAAGAAGAAATGGAAGCGATTGAGCAAGCCGCACGAGATGCCGCTCACGTCAACCCGGACAACCCCATGCTGCCTCTTCCAGCAATTGTGCGACCAAACGACCACAACGCCCTCAGCCATCTAGGCGCCGCTATCGTCGGCAACCAGAAGAAACCATTGATTGATTGAGTCGGAGATGATCCAACCCAGTACCACGATGATACTTATTTAATAAATCCCCCCTTTCCCCCGTCTTGATACCGGAGCTTCTGGACGGTAATCTTACATACGGGGACTGACGGCTGCCATTAATTTTGATGCGGAGGCTGAAGGCTCCTCCGCAACCACGCTATATCATGACATATCTTACGATTGCATACATTTTTGGAGTTGGTTGCGTGGCATTCCTGGAAGCTGGCTGTTCGCTGTTTATCTGTCTAGGCAAAATGGGGATTACGGGGTGTTTGGGCTACCTGTTTGGAGATTTGGTCGAGTGATTCCTTGCCTCCCTCGACTTCTTTCCAGTGTCTCCCCGTTGCATACGTGTATATGGTCTATTTGTGGCCATTTGGTGATTCCTCCATTCGCATAGACCCAGTCAAGCATCTGCCCGAATAGTGATACAATTTGTATCCCTATGGAAGCATGTACCTATTAATCTGTGGATATATTGAGCTATGGATCTATGGTTTCAGAGTTCAGGAATCATCTATCCTCATCGCTATGTATATTGTCTTTTGGAATGCAAACTCGCTTCACAAGGGTATATCTATGCCAGTTTTTTCCATGTTCTTGTTCCCCTCAACCACGACCTTATATCAACACCGTATATTATACATGCAGCTTATTTCCCAATTTCCAGAAATCCCATGGCAATGCTTAGCATATCTGCGTCAACCATCTGGGCTTTGCTCTGCTTCTGGCTCTCGTTCTCAATGTCCCGGAGACATTCTTTCAACATCTCAAGTATGGTTTGGTACTGCCTTGAGGAGGGTCCAAAGGTCTTCAGGGCATTCTCAAGGCTGTTTGATATCTATATCTTGTTATTTCCTGGATTTCTTAATTGTATTGGGCGATATACCTTGCGCAAACTTTCGTTATAGTCCACGAGATCTTGATTTCTTTCGTCCATGTGATATTATCCAACAAATATGCCTGGATTTCCAAATCGAACAGCGTGGATTTGTAGGGGGGGCATATATGTCCAATTGACCGCTTTCGTCACCGCCTAGCTATAAGTGGCAAACAGGCTCTTACGCCCCCGGGAGGTCGCCGGCCACCTCCAGCTCCCTCTCCCCTTAAGCTCGGGGCTGTTTTAGCTACCTGTGTTCCTCCCGACATCGTGTCCTTTACTCTATGCTTTCCAATCAACTCATCTAATCTCCTGGAAAAGCTCCCTCTTATCCAAGCCCAAAATGTACAAAAAAATCGTCGGAGGTTTCATCCGAATATTTGTGGTCGTCTTAGTCACTATTGAGGTTGAGAAGTACACCAACCTCATTGACCGATACCCGATGGCATGTAAAGTTGCAGTTTTCTTAGTATTATTCGGCTTTTTATGGCTATATGGCATGTACAGAGATCCGGAGTCTGAACTTAATCAAGAAGACAAGGATTCCCGAGCTTGAGGCTTGCAAGAACCGTTTGCTTTTCGACAAAAAGGCTGGGAATATAATCAATGCTATGACTCGCTGGCTTCTGCGATCACCATGCTCGCCACTGCTAGACGATGCTTTCAATCTGGCCTAGATAGCTTGAAAATCTGACCGATTCCTTGTTTGCTGTATTTGTTTTCTTCAATCACTAGAGAAGCTTAGATCTTAGCCTCACCAATATTCATAACATACTTTCTCTACCGCTTGCTCCATTAATTGCTAATCCTACTAGTAACTACTACAAGCGCTAGGGTGCTTACATGTACCTATGTAGCTCTCCAACAAGTCAGTATCCTTCTTACCGCTGCTTCTATAACAGCAGTGGCCTATTCCCCGTACTTTAAGTAGGTCCGTTCGGGTTCGATCGTCTTTCCAAGCGAAAAAGGGCATTGCCAAGATTGAGGAGTAAACAGACTGCGTTGGAATTGAAAGGTCCAAGCCAATGAACGCCGTGCAAAACTGCCAGCAACACGGAGCATCCCCGGGGTTTCCTCCGCATCTACGATTCCACAAGAATGAACCCCGGCAAATACTACAACATATACTTGTAAATTGTAGGCATAGCGAAAGTTGCTTTGGTCGGCATTTCAGTAGTCATCGTTCAGTTAGCAGGCTGGTAGAAGTTTATTCTTTAGAATCGAGATTCATTCTCCTTCGTTCTTGATTGAGATCTACATAGTCCGAGCCAACCTTGCAATACCCCACTTTGATGCCGGGGTAGAAAATGTCGGGGTAAAAGATATAAAAAGGTAGGTATTCCCTGATTTTGGGTTTGAATTCCCAGCAGCACAGCTAAAATGGTTCACTTATCAAGGGGTGTTGTGGCCACATGTCTTACTCTCCTTGCGCATTCCTCCGCTGTTACGGCTAAGGAATCAAGCACAAATCGTGAGTCCCGTGCTTCTATCATTTTCTCATTTTCTAAAACTAACCATTTCTCCTATAGCAATCGTGGCAGATGGTACTTCCTTTGCTCTCAATGGAAATAATGTTGCATACCGCATCCATGTAGACAATACCACTGGTGATCTCCTGGGAGACCACTTCGGCGGTTCTGTCGGAGCTCATATCCCTCTGGAAGTTGTGAGCGATGTCCATGGCTGGAATAGTTATATAGGACGCGTACGCCGCGAGTTCCCAGACCAAGGCCGAGGAGATTTCAGGACCCCTGCGATTCGCATTCGTCAGTCACAAGGGTATACCGTGTCTGAATTCCAGTACAAATCGTACAAGATCATCCCCGGAAAGCCTGCTCTACCTGGGCTTCCAGCCACGATAGGCACAGAAGAAGATGTGAGCACCTTGGTTATCAGTCTATATGACAAGTATAGCGATGTTGGCGCAGACCTCTCCTACTCGATTTTCCCTAAGTATGATGCCATCGTGCGCAGCGTGAATATCACGAATCACGGAGAGGCAAATATCACAATCGAGTCTCTAGCAAGTCTGAGCGTGGATTTGCCGTTCGAGGACCTCGACATGATAAGTCTTCGCGGTGATTGGGCAAGGGAAGCGCATCGCGAAAGGAAAAAGGTCACGTACGGCATCCAAGGCTTTGGAAGTTCCACTGGCTACTCCTCTCACCTCCATAACCCTTTCCTCGCATTGACAGAGCCCTCCGCTACCGAATCTCATGGAGAGGTATGGGGATTCTCTCTTGTGTACACGGGTTCATTTTCCGTGAATGTCGAAAAGGGCTCACAGGGCTTCACGCGTGCCCTTTTGGGTTTCAACCCTGGTCAGCTCTCGTGGAATCTGCCGCCCGGGGAGACTCTTACCTCCCCGGAGTGTGTCTCAGTATATTCCAAGGATGGCATTGGTGGAATGTCACGCTCTCTGCATCGCTTGTACCGCAAGCATCTCATCAAGAGCAAGTTTGCTACCAGTGATCGTCCTACGTTGCTGAACAGTTGGGAAGGACTGTATTTCAATTACAACCAGAGTAGCATCTACGACTTGGCAAAGGAAGCCGCCGAAGTAGGTGCCAAACTCTTTGTTCTGGATGACGGTTGGTTTGGCCGGGAATATCCACGTCTCTCCGACGACGCCGGACTGGGCGATTGGATCCCAAACCCTGCCCGGTTCCCAGACGGCCTGGGCCCGATTGTGAAGAATATCACGGACCTCAAAGCTGCTAACTCGTCAACAAACATGCGCTTCGGTATCTGGTTCGAGCCGGAAATGGTCAATCCGAACTCCACTCTGTATAACGAGCACCCAGACTGGGCCCTACACGCAGGACCCTACCCTCGCACTGAAAGACGCAACCAGCTCGTGCTGAACCTTGCTCTTCCTGAAGTCCAAGACTACATCATCAAGTCCGTCTCAGACATCCTCAAGAGCGCAGATATTAGTTATGTCAAGTGGGACAACAACAGGGGTATTCACGAGATGCCATCCCCGGCCACAGACCACGCCTATATCCTCGGCATGTATCGTGTTTTCGATGAACTAACAACCCAATTCCCCGATGTCCTCTGGGAGGGTTGCGCCTCGGGCGGAGGCCGGTTCGACCCAGGTGTTCTGCAGTACTTCCCGCAGGTCTGGACATCGGACAACACAGATGCAATCGATCGCATCTCCATCCAGCTTGGTACTTCGCTCGCCTACCCGCCCAGCGCGATGGGTGCTCACCTGTCCGAAGTGCCGAACCACCAGACTGGCCGCACAGTCCCGGTGGCCGTCCGTGGGCATGTCGCGATGATGGCCGGTTCGTTTGGATTAGAGCTCAATCCGGCTGTAATGAACGCAGAGGACAAGGCGGCTCTGCCGGGGCTCATTGCTCTCGCCGAGAAGGTGAACCCAATTGTTCTTAACGGCGATATGTGGCGGTTGAACCTTCCAGAGGACTCGAATTGGCCTGCTGTTTTGTTCATCGCTGAGGATGCTCAGAAGGCTGTGTTGTTTGTCTTCCAGCTCGCTCCGAATGTTGACCATTCATGGCCGCGCATTAGGTTGCAAGGATTGGATGCGCAGGCCTCCTATAAGATTGACGAAGGTGTGATTTACACCGGTGCAACCTTGATGAATATCGGTCTGCAATTTCCCTTCAAAGGTGACTATGGCAGTCAGGTTGTGATGTTAGAAAAACAATAGAGAGCATCTGCAATATAGGCTTGATATTTATATTTGAGAGGCAAGGACTTTTTGCAGTCTTGCTCTTTGCTAGGATTAGACACCTTCACAATCGAATATCAAGCCATTCCAGGTTGTCTAATGACGAGTTGAAGTACCCACAAGAGGAATATTCAATTCAATAAACTCACGTTGAAGGTTGATGCCATAGACATCATTCTGCCGGACGTAAAAAGACCCCCGCTTATCGATAAGCGCAACTTTTCTGATCTCCGACTCTGACTCCGAAATTCCAGCCTCTGATTTATTCTTTGCAAACAATTCAACATGGCAGACGCAGACGAGGCTGCCGTTCACGCACCTGCAAATGCCTCGACTGAACCTGATATCGACCTGTCCGATGAGACGCAGGATTTCCGCTTCTTGAACCACTTAAATTTGTATGAACATGACCTCTCTGACATGGTGAAATCTCCGTTGTCGATCGCTTCTTCAATTACCTGTTGCTTACCCTCAATCTCTCGACAGCTTTGCCGATTCCTCCCCTAGTATCCCGCGCCGTGGCGAAAAGGACTTTGAGCCCAACCCGACAGAACTTCAGGCCGATGTACTCTCCGCTTCGCGAGGGGCCATGCACAATGCGCTCTCATATCCCCGTCTCCACGGTGCCAAAACTCGCATCATAGCGTTCTACGCACCCGACGGTTATGTCCCTCCAGTTCAAATCGATCGCGCGACACCTAAAGCTGGCGGGGAAGATGGAAAGAGCTCGGAGTCTACCCCCAAACCCGCGAGGCCTTTGCCCAATTCCGCCAGGATATCCCCCGACGCATGTGTCTACGTTCCCAATCCGAAGGGTCAGTTCTTTAAGACAATGGGACAGGCAGACTCGAAGAGTCGTATCTGGCTGTTGCCAGAGGAAGCCTTATATCTTATTGAGCGAGGAAGTCTGGATATCAGATGGCCTAGCCCTTCGGGGTCTACAGAAGACCTATCCGTCCCTATGAGCTTGCAGGCTGCATATGCATGCTTCATGGGCCGCGGTGGTCTGACGCTTGAACGGTACTCTGTTTATACTGGTCTCAAGCGTCTGGGTTATGCGCTCGTTCGAGCTCCTGGATGGTGCGACGACATCCAGCAGCAGGATGCGGATGCTTCAGGTTCTAGTGAAACAATACCACCCAAAATTCATGGCCCCGGCCTGGCTGGTATGCTTGCGTCACTTTTCAACTGGATTCATGACCCTCACTCAACTGCATCTACGGCAACTGGCCCTATAATCGGCACTGGCATTCACCGAAGTTACAGTGAGTCGCACATCTATCTCCCCGTACTTGCCTCAGATCTCCTTATTGACAAAATTCATTAGTCGATGTATACCGCAAGCTCGCCATCATCCCCTGGTACGACCCAGTCACCGCGCCCGAAAGACACTCCTTTGATACCACACCACCCTTCCGTGTCGTATTCCACATCTACAAGCCCTCAACTCCCATCAAAAAGTCCGCGCTTCCCACTCCAGACTTCCGCATCGCGGTCGTCAGTACACGCGACCAAACCACCATGCCCACTATGACACAACTCGGTGCTTTGCTCGAAAGCACGCCACTTGACCCTCCGCGTGGGGAGAAAATGGACCGTATGATGTACATGAGACTGCGACATGGATACCGCAATGTTGTCATGGCTGTTGTGGATCAGGGTGTGGTCAGTTACTTGCGAATTGCTGATTCGGCGTTCGGGAAGGAGAAGCTTTATGAGAACAAGGGTGGACCTCAGGGTCATAAGCGGAATTATGCAAATCAGAAGTCGAGGAAACGTTGAGAGACTCGGCTTATCAATTTATGCATTGGCCGATTACAAGTCCGTTGCTGGATGAAGGCAGCAATAGCCTGCAGCGGCAACGTCGTTTGTGTATTAGGATCCTGCACAGACTATGAATCTTGCCCATGTATCCACCTCATATCATCTCTGTTTGGTGGTGGATCACACCGAGAGTTGAAAATGCTCTTCGCGGTGGTTGGAGGAATTATGCTTCTTCTTGCGAAGATGTCATACACTGGTCACCGCACTTCAACAGACACCTCGTTTTGAGCTTGGTCTGGCTACACACACTGGAGTGAAGATCTATATACCGTTTCAGCATTGCTACGGGAAGAACGACGCAGGCTCCTCAGCTGGTACATATCTTCTGGGTCATTTAAGTACTAAGGAATTTACATAGTCGGGAATTACTCATTGAGATATACAAACCACAATATCACTGGATCATAAATCATAACATTATCCGAATAACATTCCCCCGAATCCGAAAGTACCTGGAGTCTTGCATACAATGCAGTCATTTACCCCATCCATAGCAAATAACATCCCCAAATCACAGCCTGTACATCTCGCTCCTACTCCTCGCCCCATCAAAGACACAAGTATTATCAAGCGGACCATACTGCCTAGTAATCACCTTCAATGCCTCCTGCGCAACCAAACCGCCCGTCAACGAAGAAATATTATGCAACTCGCCGCCTTCAGCCCGACGCAGTTCCTTAATCGCACGGGCGATTTGCACGCGCGCCTCCTGAGAAACCGCCGATCCATCCGCCGCAGTCAACAAAGCCAAGATGCGTTCGGTGTGGCTGTTCCACAGCCCGTCGTCGTCAACAGAACGGTCCTCTGCGTGGCCACTCGATTGGATCTCATCCACGACCGAGTCGAGGATCTGCGTGGCGATGAATATCGGAATCAGGGTGTCCGGGACGTTGAGTTCGTTGCGGATGGTTCTCAGTGTTGACGCATCGCTGTCGATGCTTATCTGGGGGGTATCGCGGCCGAGCACGACTTTGATGTGCGCGGCGTTCTTGCAGAATACTTCGATGTCTCGGTCTGGGATTGCGGGGGTTTGGCGTCTGAGATTGGATTCGAGTTGGCGTACTGTTGCTGTCACTTCTTCCACGTCCTGTTGCGCTTTGGCCTTGTAGATGTTTTGTAGTGAGACGTAATCTGCGGACTGGGCTTTCATGTCTGGTAGGGAGCCTGGGAGGGGGAGGACGCCGTGAGACGCGTGGAAGGTTTTGATGGCTGAGGCAATGACCCAGAAATCTTGGGATGATGCTGACAGCTGTTGACACTGGTTCATGTCGAAAATCTCACGGATCGAGCTGCGTAGGCTGAATGGCGAGATTGTCTTGAGTACAGCAGCGACTGCCTCATCAAAGTTCTCTTCGCCACCTTCTGTGTTAGAAGTGCGTGCCTGGGACCGCACAAACTCTCTGAACTCAGTTTTCTCTTTGTAGTTACTAGGTGCGTTGCCTTCGTGAGACTGTTTCCATTGCTCTAGGAAGTGAAGCAGAAGAAGTATGTAGGGCACATGGCCGTGCTGATGGTCATCCAGGGTGTCTAGGTTGTTCAGGTTGGCTGCGGCGGCCACAAGCTCAGGCCAGGGATTGAGCAGACGCAGGTCCTGGGTTGATTCTGGGTCCGGATGTGTCTCAACAATGGGGAATTCAGCCGGCAATTGCACAGAGAAGGTAGAGAAGAACCCGACTGAGTGTAGGTACAGCACGGGAATACCCAGTTGCTTCGCCTCCTGGGTCAGAGGTACCAGGGTCGAGCGTCTCATTGGACCGGAGATAATCACCAGCTTGTACTGGGGCAAGAAGTCAGGGTCTACAAGGAGCTCCTCGACGCGCTGTTTGATAACTCAGTCAATGATAATAGATATTTGGAGACATGGGAAATCATACCTTGAGATAGTAATGTCCCTCCACGTCTGGATTCAGTTCTTTCAGTAGTCGGCAAGTTTCCTCGGCACGGGACTTGCCCAGGGAACCTTCTTCCAGGAAGAAGTTCACGCCCAAATCAGACTCGGTGACTATTGCTGGGTCGACGATGGTGAAACCACCAATTCCAGGCAGTACGAGGTTCTTGAGTGTTTCAACGCCAGCAACGCCGGTGACACCGGTGTTGTATTGACCGAGAGGGCCATCTGAGTTCACCAGCAGGACATGAGAATCCTCAAGTGCTTGCTGGCCAGTTGCTGCCCACAGGCGGAGCTGGCGATCATATTTGCGCTCCTTGGAGGTTGGCCCAGTCAGGGCGGCGGGGAAGGCATCCGTCATGGTGGATATCAAGTAGTGCGGGGGAGGTGATAAAGCTTTGGTTTGAGGCTCAAAGCATTATCCGTTAATATCCGTGATGCTTTTCGTGTTTCTTACAGTATTTGCTCTTCAATCATGCAAGTTCCCAAATGATGGAGCAGTGGATGTCTTGTTGATGGGCGACTATATTTAGTTAGTAAGCGCGTGTGGTGGCCTGATAAAACAGGCTGATACGACGAGTCTCATTGGGATATTGTTCTGAAGACGGTCTGTTCCACGGCTAGTTGATTATATATAGACAGGTTTTTGACAGCTGCTAGGAAGATTACTCCCAATCCATGACCAACTACTACGACCCCTAGCTTAGAGCTCCTAGATGATGAAATGAGGTCATTGCCGGAGGGAAACAGATATAGCTAGTCTCCAAGCTGCTGAGGGGTGTTTTCAATGTGAATTATCTTTGCTTCGTCCATTGCTATAGTTTTCAATGGAGTTTTACTATAGAAATGTAAATACAATGTAGCATTCTTGTCGGTATAAAGAGTATACTATTCGGGTATTTGATCCGATGTGACTTAACTCATATACTTCATACCACGCGACTAATAATGCTCGGTTATACTGGATATAACCTTGATCAATATTATCAAATGCCTAAGCCTAGGTTTTATAGAAAAAGAATACCTGCAACTGGTAAACCGCACAACCGTAACGTGACGTTATAGTGGCCATAAACTAAAGTGAAGATAACTATAGATTCGATCTTTTGCTTAATTACATTTCCTCACTATTTTCATTTCCCCTCAAAACCCACCAATTCCGTTATAAAGCGCGTCTATAAAAATAATCCCATGATCCAACCAGCCCTCATCTCCCCTCTTTTCCTCTGCCGTAGACTTACCCTCCCCACCATCCCCACATTATTTCGCAGCACTTTGCAAAGTTCTCAAAGACTCCAATCCACCATGTCCGCCGTCGAAGATGCCAAGCGCGCCGCCGCAAAGGTCGCTGTCGAGAAACACTACCCCAAGAATGCCCGCTGGGTTGGTATCGGCAGTGGTACGACGATCGTGTACGTCGTCGAGGCCATCAAGAAACTGGGCGTCGACACCTCCGCTACAAAGTACATCCCAACCGGCTATCAGTCCAAGCAATTGATCATCAAAGCCGGATTGACGTCCGTTGAGTACGACACCATTCCGCTGGGCACAGTCCTCGACGTGGCGTTCGATGGTGCGGACGAGGTCGACGAGGACCTGAACTGCATCAAGGGCGGCGGTGCATGCTTGTTCCAGGAGAAAATCGTCGCGTTGCAGGCTAAGGAGTTCATCTGTGTTGCCGGTGAGTTTTGGTCTGATCTAATATGATTTTACTTGTATTTGCTGTAGTTGCGGGGTTTGGGTTCCTCGGAAGTAGAGCCAACTATTTTTTTTTCTCTTTTCTTACTCTGCTATAAACCCCAACTGACTCACGATCGCAACATCAGATCACCGCAAGCTCCAACCCCGTCTCCTCACAAACTGGAAATCAATCCCTATCGAGGTTGCCCCGATCGCCGCCCACCGCGTTATCCTCAAGCTGAAGGAACTCGGCAGTATCAACCCGGCCATCCGGCCATCCGCGAGCGACAAGGAAGGTCCCCTCAAGACCGATCAGGGTTTCTTCATTATCGATGCTCCCTTCAAGCCATTGCTGATCAAGGCTGATATCGAGGCTGGCCAGGATGGTAGCGGCAAGGATGGTGTGTGGGAGGTTGCTACCTTGGCTCGCGAGATCAAGGAGATTACCGGTGTGCTTGAGGTCGGTATTTTCCAAGGCCTCACCGGCCCGCAGGCTACTATTGCCGGTGGTATTGGTGGTCAGCGGCCTGTCGCGGCCTACTTCGGTATGGCTGATGGGACGGTCGCTGTTCGCAAGGCCGATGTCTAGTGGTTGGACTAGACTACGTAAATAATGTAGATGATACCAAGATTTTTCTTTTGCTAAACCTTGGAAAAAAATGCCATGATTAGGATTGAACTAGTGAAAGCTTGCGATTGTGTTTTGGGATTTCTTTTTAATTAAATTTCGTTTGTGGTATCAACATTGAACAGACGCTTCATTTCAGTATGGGATCAAGAAAAGGTCATTTCTCCTGGACCTATTTTGCACTCTTGCTCTTGCCTTTGGCCTCCGTTTCGCCTAACTCCCGAACGTAAACCTTCACTGTGCCTTCGGGGACCTCGTCATGGCCGTCTTCGAATCCAGGACTGACTGCAATGGCCAGGTGCTGGCCACTCGGACTGAACGCGATAGCTGAGACGCTGTGTTGGTATTTCTGATATTGACGGATACGGCGCTTAGAGATTCCATCCCAGAGCGCAACAACACCATCACCACCGCCGGACGCAAAGGTGCCAAAAATAGGGTGGAAAGCCAATGCGTTGACGGGGTAGACGACATCCACACCATCCTCGCCGGTCTGACGGTGACATTTGAAAGCGTATTTGCGGGCCTGAGATTCAGGCGACGGGTCGAACCATTCGACGGCAACGCGACCCTCAATGCTAGACGAGGCGTACCCAGCGTCATCAGGCATGCAGGCAACGGCGCGGGTCATGAACTTCAAGCTGCTCTCGCGGCGCTGCCAGGGCTCAACTTCAACTCGGTTACTGCTTGCATCGGCGCTATCTGCTTCTGCGGTAATAAGGGCCAGCGCTTTGAGATCGTAGATGTGCAATGCGCGCGATGCCATCGCCACGACCAGCTTCGTGGCGGTTGCGGAGATTGAGAATGGCTTAGACGGGAGGGGAACGATAATCGGCAGGGAGTCGGGGTTTGCGCCAGTATCGGCTTGGTGAATGTGCAGTGTGGAGTCCCACGAGGCGGAAATGACGATGTTGTGCTCGCGGCTGTATAGGACATGGCGCACGCCAGCTTCGTGGCTGCTGAGCACAGTCTGTTCGGAGGTGTTGAGGTCAATCCTAATTCATTAGTATATTCCATGGATTAAAAGCGGGGTACTGATAGTTCCAGGACCCAATGGAAACAACTCACTTTCTCACGTCCCAATCCAATCCAGCTGTGTAGATCTCATTCTCGGTCGCACCGAAGCAAACGTCCAGCACAGGAGCGCGGTGCTCGAACTTTTGCAATAGCTTTCCCTCTCCAAACTTTCCATTCTCATCCCGCAAGTCGTACAGGTAGACGTTCTTATCCCATGAGGAAACCACGATTCGCGCGGAGTTGGGGTCTGGGGAGAACTTCAAGGCCGAGATAGCATCCGTAGGTGGGGAAGCCAAAGTGAATTGATCTGCAATAATGAATTAGACATAGTTCAAATCAAAAATTAACGCCGAGGACTACTCACGGGAAGTCATCTTGCGCGAGCTGTGGAGTTGCAGAAGATCAACACCCAAGCTCCCCGGGCCCTTAACCGTCTTCTTTTCTGCCATCGTCACCGCCCTCTGATTCCCCGCTCTACGTCGATAAGGAAAAAAGAACGTCCTGACATCATTTGCTTTTAACACAAACACAATTCCTCACATCTTCGTGATATTGACAAGATGCCTTTTGCCCAGCTGGTGATTGGTCCGCCAGGCGCTGGCAAGTCCACATACTGCAATGGTATGCATCAGTTTCTAGGCGCAATCGGCCGAAAATGCTCTGTCGTCAATCTTGACCCCGCCAACGACAAGACTTCATATCCATGCGCGCTGGACGTACGTGACTTGGTCAGGCTGGAGGACATCATGGAAGAGGACAAGTTGGGTCCAAATGGCGGTGTCTTATATGCTCTTGAAGAGCTCGAACACAACTTCGACTGGTTGGAAGACGGGTTGAAGGAGCTTGGTGGTATGTCTGACATATCCTGGCTGTATACATTTACTAATTAACTGGTTTTATGAATTCTCAGATGATTATATCCTTTTTGACTGTCCTGGCCAAGTCGAGCTATTTACACACCATACCTCATTACGCAACATCTTCTACAAGATCCAGAAGCTGGGCATCCGGGTTAGTGGCAGCAGATTTTCAAGCGGGACACAAAGGAGAGCCAGCTAACTAGACCAGCTTATTGTCGTCCACCTCGTCGACTCCTACGCCCTCACCCTCCCCTCAATGTACATATCCGCCCTCCTCCTCTCCCTCCGCGCCATGCTCCAACTCGACCTCCCACACATAAATGTCCTCACCAAAATCGACAACCTCTCCAACTACGCTCCACTCTCTTTCAACCTAGACTACTACACCGAAGTACAAGACTTGTCCTACCTACTCCCAGCGCTGGAAAGCGAGTCCTCACGACTCTCGCATGAGAAATTCGGCAAACTGAACCAGACCATCATCGACTTGGTCGAGGAATTCGGACTCGTTGCCTTCGAGACGCTGGCCGTCGAAGACAAAAAGAGTATGATGAGCCTCCTGCGCGCTATTGACCGTGCATCCGGGTATGCCTTTGGTCCCGCCGAGGGCGCCAACGATACTGTCTGGCAAGTGGCTGTTCGAGAGGGCATGGGTGTCACAGACGTGCGTGATGTGCAGGAGCGCTGGATAGATGCCAAGGATGAATACGATCGGCAGGAGGAAATGGATTTGGAGGAGGAAGTTCGTGTGCGCAATGCGGCGAGCCAGGTCGAAGCGACGGGTGCAGTGGATGGTGGACCCGATGATGATGATGGTCATGACTTCGACGAGGAATTGGAGAAGTGGAAAAAGGATATGCCAGACAGCGGCGTGCGGGTGCACCGCAAGTAATCATCCTGCTCCAATGACCTCCCAGCTGTTTTAAACGTCAGATACGATATGATAAATGTACAATAGCCGAAAATAGCCATGCATAATTTAACGCATCAAAAACCGGGGTATCTCATTAAAAGAAAATAAATGTACAGTAAAACTCATCATCATACAATCTCAGTCATCCATCCTCTCGTCCTCACTCTCGTCCATAACACAGTCAACGACATCAGACCCACCAACCAACCCCCCAAGAACCCCCCTTTCTTCCGCCTCTTTAACCCTAACAATCTCCCGCCTAGCCCTTCGAATAGCCTCCTCCTCCGCCTTCCGCATCGTTCCCGAGACCCGAACCACGCGGAACACACACCCACGCTCGCGCCCCGTCCCCGCGCGTTTCTGACCATTCGCCGGCTCCGGAACGCCGGACATGTAAGTAAGCGCCGACCAGACGAGGCGGAAGGAGGCGCGCGGACACCGTACGATGGCGGTGGATGTTGCTGGCGAGAGGTATTTTACTATAAGGTATGGTTAGCGGTTGGTCCTGTAGATGGGGGAGTTGGATGTGAGGGGTGGGAAATGAGAAACTTACTCGTTATTCCGCCAGCGGATGCACCGCCTAGCTTTCCGATCCCCCAGTCGCCGTATAGCTCTGCAACGGACTCGCGGATCATTTTCGCTAGGAAGCCTTGGGTTAGGGCGTCGGAGGTTGGGGAGTGTATTGCTAGTTGGGGGATGTGCGGTTTTGATGTTGGGGTTGCCGGCCAGGTTTTTGGGTCTGGGTAGAGGATGTCCACGAGGAGGTAGCGGTTTTTGAGGCGGACCATGGTGATGTTGGTGTGGTTGTATTACGTTGGTGGTGTTGGCGTGGGTAGGGTTGTGATTGGGTTAAGAGGAGGCAAGGCTTAGGAAGCAGTATTTATAGTGTACTGTATGGCTCATAAGGGTTATGCGAGAGCTAAGTGTAGACGTAGTTGCTGAGTAGATTTATGTTAAGGTGGATTAATCTTGAAGCTGTGACCAGGAACCCACTAAGCCTAATTAGGATGGATATCTATCCATGGATGTACCTTCTCAAATATCCACGTCAACTCTTCTCTTCTCATCTCTTTTCCTCTTCAGGACTCACTTACCTTTGTCATAATGGCTGTGTACACTCGAGCATCCCCTTCTGTTCAACAAATACAGCAAAATTCCCCATGGGTAGACATCTACACTAATTCTACCATCAGCCCTCTCCGTGTTCGATCGGTGACGCATCATATCAGTTCTGTCTCACAAGTACACCCAGAGCCTAGAAGATGGCAGAACCCAGGTGGTTGGGGGGCAAGACATATGAATGACACAGCTCCTTTCACTTTGTGGGACGACACTGCCCGGAAATATCGTTTGCCAACTAAAGAAGAATTCCAGTGGATTAGCAAGAAGTTTGGGAACGGAAAGATCTCGCTGTCCGGTTGGTTTATATGCATTGAGACCGATAACCCGCCGAAGCCAGTTCCTATTACGCTAGGATGCATGCCGGTGATGTTTGTCGGAGTCAATCAAAGTTTTCTTGAGCCCTTGCCCACAGGACCTTATCCTAACCCACGATTACCGGACCCTTGTCCCGATCTGCGCTGGCCACCAATGGAACTTCCAACAGATGCAGATAATATTACCATCCTCGAGGCACTGGAGCCGCTAGCACATGTACGTGCGATCATGTATCTGCCTTCATGGATTATCATTGAGCTTGAGTACGGAGATTCCCGAGTTTATGAACCCAAGTCCCTTCCAGGGGTTGTTGCTGGACGTACAGCTCTCTATCACCATGCAGAAGCTCCCTTCTATAAGCAGATGAAGAATCCCATCCGAGCCCGACAGCTTGATCCAGCTGAAATCCAGAC
This sequence comes from Penicillium paneum, assembly GCA_023627375.1. Classification (NCBI taxonomy): domain Eukaryota; kingdom Fungi; phylum Ascomycota; class Eurotiomycetes; order Eurotiales; family Aspergillaceae; genus Penicillium; species Penicillium paneum. The sequence continues at coordinate 55,017 of JAMAFK010000060.1, forward strand.
TAGCTTTGAACCGTTACCGCAAGATACTCACAGCTACCTTCGGGACTCATTTCTTTCTCCTGGATGCAGAATCGAATCTGGCTATGGCCTATCACGCTCCGGCTACGAGTCAACGACTCGTGCTTCGTCTGCTGGAGTAAAACTCCGCAATTTGAGGGGAGAAGAGGCCCTATGTATCGCTTATCACGGCATTCCCATTTCCTCAGAGGTTTATCATCCAGATACTCATCAGGAAAGAATCGGAGATGTGATCGATATACGACCTGAACTAGATGTGGTTCTTGTTAAACTGACCCCTACTGCATCCACGAAGTTCAAGAACACCTGCTATTTTCAAGCAGAACCCCCCAAGACCTTGTTAGAAGGAAAAGATATCAGAGCAGGGTCATGGGCCGAGGTTGATGGCATGAGTTCAGGCTTATTGAGCTTGCTGTCATATGGAATGATGAAGGAGAAACCCGTGCGTCCGCCTGGCTCTCCAAAAATTCCGTTCGCACAGTGGCGGTCATTCAATCTCCAGGCATGTTGGGGAGTTGTGAACGAAGTGATCGCTAACGAGATCTCCGGGGCACCCATTGTTAGATGCGATAACGGCGGGGTGACCGGTTTCTTCTATCGCTTTAATGGAATGAACTGTCTCAATGCCACTCTCGATGATTTGGTAGCTGAAGGATGGCGAATTGCCTGAATGGCCAGAGCACTGATGGTTAGGAGCACTAGTGCTCATATTCTTAGTATCTATATAGCTAAGCCCAATATAATATTTAATCTGGCGGTTCAACAATGTCTAATGATATGTATCTCTTGGAGAGGAAGCTACATAAGTCATGGAGAGAGAGAGCAATCTCATGTATTGTACTATCTGGTCTCGACTGACATTCTCGATCGGCCCTCCACGCCATGTAAGTGCCTTTGTAGTTGTCCATTTGAATAATCAGAACAGTCGTCTTTCTGGTATCTTTTGAGATGTATTTTTGATATGATTGCAACGGTAGGTATACCCGAAGTAGCTAGCGGGGAGTGTGTCGCTAGATAAAAAGTGTGTCCGTAGTCCTTTTCTCTAAATAAAATGAATGCTTTGGACTACGCAAAGAACATCTATGCGGCAATAGCACATTCATTATTTCCCTAGGAGGTCTAGTCATCTACTGCAAAACGAATTAAATCAGGGTTGCACCCTTCTTGAGTGTCAACCTGTCAACTTGGTCATGCCACATGAAGGCAGGTACATCGATACACATAACTGCTCAGAAAACATAAAAAAAAAGAAAAACCAAGGGATGAACCATCCGAACTCCACCGTCCTGAACGGACGGACTATATGCCAGCGGACGGCGCTGCAAACGTCATAAACAAAATCACAGGTTGACCTCGACACGGCCCTCGGCACCGCCCTTCTGCAGTGTGGGGAGGAGGTAGGTGATGTCATCCCAGGGGTGGCGGTAGAGACCGGTGCGCAGGCGCTTCTGATCGAGGTAGTGGGCAATGAGACCGATGGAGCGGCCGAGCACGAACAGACCGTTGAGGACACCCATGCGCATGTAGTCCTCACACTCCTCGGGGGAGAAGGCACCGCAGTTGCGCAGGAGGTCAACGAAGCAGACAGCGATACAGCCGTCGACGTTGAGGATCAAGTTGTCCTTCTTAGAGGTAGTGACAGTCTCAACGGCGATAGCGTAGTCGAGCAGCTTGGTGCTGGGGAAGTGCTTCTTGACGAACTCCTTGACGAGCTCGACACGGAGATCGGGGTTATTGCGAGACTTGACCTTGTGGCCAATACCTGGGATAAGCTTGTTCTCCTTGCGCATGGTATCGACGAAGTCACGAGGGCTTAGACCCTTGTCAAAGGCCTTGGTGAACTCCTCGGCCGCGCCATCCAGGGCACCACCGAAACGCGATCCGATGGTCAGCAGACCGGAAACGAGAGCGCTGATGAGATCCTTGCCAGCACGGGTGGTGATGATGGTGTTCATGGCACCGGAGACGGCAGGACCGTGGTCGGCAGTCAGCATAAGAACCATCTCAAGGAACTTGCTGGCGTAGGGAGGCAGGCGGCGACGGAACCACAGGAGAGACATAACACCACCAATGCCAATATCCTCTTTGAAGACATCGGAGATAGGCATACCGGCGTAGAGCAGCTCCTGGCCACGGTCGTCGGAGATGGTAGAGATGAAGGCAGCGGGCTTACGGACGAGTCCGAGCTCCTGGGCCCAGGAGTAGTCGATGGGAATCTTGGGTACAACGGGCTCGGGGGCGGGGACGATGTTGCCTTTCTGGAGCTCACTGTCATAGACCTGCTTCAGGACCTGTGGAAGGTCCTCGAAGGTCTCGGGGACGTGGATGCCAGCTTCACGCATGGCCTTGTTCTTAGTAACGGCAGTCTCGAGATCGGAGTTAGCGGAGGCACCAGCGTGACCGAACTGGACCTCGGTCTTGAACAAGCTGGCGCAAGTTCCAATAGCCCAGGCAACGATGGGCTTCGTGATGGTGCCGTTCTTGACGGCTTCAATCACACGGTACTCCTCAACACCACCGACCTCACCGAGCAACACCAGGATCTTGCACTCGGGCTCGGCCTGGTAGCGGAGCAAGTGATCGATGAAGGTGGTACCGGGGTAACGATCACCACCAATGGCAACACCCTCGAACACACCGTCGGTGTTCTGGGAGATAATGTTGTTCAATTCATTGGACATACCACCGGACTTGGAGACGTAGCCGACAGAACCCTTGCGGTACAGCTTGGAGGCGACAATGTTGTCCATCATACCACCAGTGTTACCGATTTTGAACGCACCAGGCTTGATACCGCCAACAGTGGCGGGACCAATAATGGTGATGCCCTTCTCCTTGGCGATGACCATAATCTCACGAGCACGCTTTGGTAATCGTTAGCAATATATCCAGGATCACACGAAGAGAGGCAGAACTTACACGCTCGGGCACACCCTCAGCAATAATAGCGATAGAGCGGATCTGGGGGTACTCCGTCAACTCCAGGGTGGAGGTGTAGACGGAGCGAGAAGAGGCGAAGTTGACAATGGTGTCAACGTCGGGGTGCTTGGCCATGGCCTTCTCAACGTCCTGGTAGACGGGAAGGAGGGTCTCACTGGTACCCCAGTACATCTTGCTGACGAACTGGCCACCGAAGGTGTAGATAATACCCGCTACGGAAGGAGTCGAGCGCTTGCAGATGAAATCGAAGTCGAGCATGCCCTGCACGGCTCGGGGTTGCATACCACTGATCTCTCGTTAGTCCCATTTCGAGGTTGTGGAGCAAGTATACGACGACTTACTACACGAAGCATCGTGTCTTGTTGTGGAAAAGGCTGTGTTGGGCGGGTGAGAGGACACGGCTAGGAGGGGCGAAGCGGGTGATGTTGTCGTTGGCAGACTGCACGCCGTTGTCAGGGGAAAGAGTAGAGGAGGGCATGGTGAATCTAGGTCTCAATTAGCATGCCAGTTGGATCTGGAGGAAGTTTGCCAATAGTGCAGGCAATTGGAAGGAAGGCCGTTTCTGGAGATGGATACGCAATGGATAAGAGAGACAAGAAAAAAGAAGTTACTCACTTTATGCGTGAGACAAGCCGCTCAATGCGAAATTACGGTAAATAAGGAAAAGGAGAGAGAGGAGGAGGTAACACAGGAGAGGATGAGAAGGAGAAGAAGCTGTTGAGAAAAATCCGCGGGGTGAGATACTCGGAGTACTCGCAGATACACCGTACAGCTCGTCCCAGACCGCTGCACGCAAACAGCTCAACACTTGGCAGTCCCCAAAGTACCGGGTACGGAAGATACTGTACCCACCGGTATGGAATGTATGGTACGGGTAATACGAAGCTATCTGGAGTATGGACATCGGAATCTTGATGCGACGGTACATCCATGGTGTATACATGTGCATGTTCATATACATATTCTACATTGAATAATATACTATATATACTATATGTAGTATCTTTCTTCTCATATAATCGAGTACAATTGAATATAATTGAATATTAACGCGAATTAGGTAATGTAACCAAGTACAATCATAAGTTAATATCCGAATCCGACTCCCGATAGTCATCATGTCATCCGGTCTATCGACTCAACAGAATCGGAGTCAAGTACTCCGTATAACTATACTCTGGAAATACCTCCTAGTCAGCAGCGTAAGTGGCGCCACCAGGAGTACCTCGTATGTATTCTCAATACGCGTAACTTTGCGGTGGAGACCCCAACGAAGACCTTCCCCACCTTTGAGCTTCCTTCCTCAACCGGTGGGACCGGCCGAGTTGTACGCTGTAATCTCCAGAACAACTTTTCCTTTTTTCGTGTACGCCGTACACCACAGTACATTCCCACCTTTTTCCTCTCACTCTCTTACCTCCCTGTTCAAATTATTCCTCCTTATCCTTTCTTCCTCTCTCCCATCTCTCCCTTAATCTCACAATCATCACATCATGTCCGCCAAATCTATCCTCGAGGCCGACGGCAAGGCCATCCTCAATTACCACCTCACTCGCGCCCCAGTGATCAAGCCCACTCCTCTCCCTGCCTCCGCAACACACAACCCTCCTGCCCGCCTCGCATCCCTCCACTTCCCCGAGGACAAGGCTGTTAAGGATGTCCTTGACCAGGCCGAGATCTCCTTCCCTTGGCTTCTGACTCCCGGTGCTAAGTTCGTCGCCAAACCCGATCAATTGATCAAGCGTCGGGGTAAGAGCGGTCTGCTCGCCTTGAACAAGACCTGGGCTGAGGCCCGGGACTGGATTGAGGCTCGTGCCACGAAGGATGTCCAGGTTGAGACTATCACTGGTGTTCTCCGCCAATTCTTGGTGGAGCCCTTTGTGCCTCATCCCCAGGAGACCGAATACTACATCAACATTAACTCCGTCCGCGAGGTAAGCTTTCTCCACATTTCGAGCACAATTGAAAGAAAATGGTAGCTAATACGCGATTGTAGGGCGACTGGATCCTCTTCACCCACGAAGGTGGTGTTGACGTCGGTGATGTCGATGCTAAGGCCGAGAAGCTGTTGATTCCCGTCAACCTCAAGCAGTACCCCTCCAACGAGGAGATCGCCGCGACCCTGCTGAGCAAGGTACCCAAGGGTGTTCACAATGTCCTGGTTGACTTCATCTCTCGTCTGTATGCTGTCTACGTGGACTGCCAGTTCACCTACCTTGAGATCAATCCTCTGGTTGTCATCCCCAACGCTGATGCCACCTCCGCCGAGGTGCACTTCTTGGATTTGGCCGCCAAGCTTGACCAGACCGCTGAGTTCGAGTGCGGTACCAAGTGGGCTGTTGCTCGCAGCCCTGCTGCCCTGGGCTCCCCTGCCGTCGCCTCAACTAATGGCAAGGTCAGCATCGACGCTGGCCCGCCAATGGAGTTCCCCGCTCCCTTCGGTCGTGAGCTGTCCAAGGAGGAGAAGTTCATCTCCGACATGGATGCCAAGACCGGCGCCTCGCTCAAGTTGACCGTCCTCAACGCCAGCGGCCGTGTGTGGACCCTGGTCGCTGGTGGTGGTGCCTCCGTCGTCTACGCCGATGCTATTGCCTCCGCTGGTTTCGTCAGCGAACTGGCCAACTACGGCGAGTACTCTGGCGCCCCGACTGAGACCCAGACCTTCAACTACGCCCGTACCGTGCTGGACCTGATGCTGCGTGCTCCTCTCCACCCCGAGGGCAAGGTCCTCTTCATTGGTGGAGGTATTGCCAACTTCACCAACGTGGCCAGCACCTTCAAGGGTGTCATCCGCGCCCTTCGCGAGGTCGCCACCGTCCTCAACGAGCACAAGGTCCAGATCTGGGTCCGCCGTGCCGGTCCCAACTACCAGGAGGGTCTCAAGAACATCAAGTCTGTCGGTCTCGAGCTCGGCCTCGACATGCACGTATACGGGCCCGAGATGCACGTCAGCGGCATCGTCCCCCTTGCCCTTCAGGGCAAGAAGACCGACGTCAAGGAATTCGGCGCATAAACAGTTTAATCGTTATTTTATTTGTTCTTTGCAGCGTGTGTCCGTTGCAACGGTTTGTGGTATAATGCATGGCATGATATGACTTTTTTTTGCGGGATTCCGGGGGAGGTCTGCGGGTGTAGATGTCACCCCGGCGTCCTATTTTGCTGAGGGTATGGCGTTACTTCCGCCCGGGCGACAAGACCCGGTCCTTCTGGTGCCGACGTACATGATTCTCCGTTGATTAGATTTCATTTTCCTATGTTCACTCCCGGCGGATTTAGATCGTGTGATGTCCGTCGGATAATATCAATGATACGCATTTATTGTCCCAGATTGTTCCATTGTAGTTTTGTTGTATGTAAACAGAAGGCCAATAGATCAGATAGCATATATGTATAGCTAAAATATGTCCCATGTGAAAGCAAACAATTGAAAACACAACAATCGGACAAGCCAGTGCCCAAAAATACCAGCGTAATTAATACATACAGATACACCTGTAATTTTGAATAAGCTCACATCCACGATCCAAAAGACAAAACAAGCTCCCGCAGCAGACTCCACACAAGCTCCCATGCACCCCGGATTGACAGGGCCCTCAGATCCCGCGATCAGATCCGTGGATAAAGTAGGGACTGTGCTGGAGCTGGGGACCATACCGAGGTGTGGACGCGACTTCCGCTGCCCCGAGATTAGGGCAAGATAAGATTCGGACGAACGGGGGCTAACTTGTTCTTGGGATTAGTGCCTATGGTGCTTGGATTCAAATTGGCAAGTGGTCTAATGGGATCTAATGTGCGTTTCCTTCATGTAGGTTGCTCTTTCTTGTCTGTTGGGTTGGTGGCTGTCGGTGGTGGACGGCTCTGGCGTACCATCACGTACGCTTGTAATTTATGCCGAGAGGTTGCGAGCTGCGGTCATGGACGGATGCGAGTTGGTTGAAATCGTTGAATTATCATGTTGAAGGATCAGTTAAACTGTTAGAGGGTTCTCTGTTGTGGATATGCTCTGGGGATGTGTTTTATATTGACGGCGATGTATGTCTGAGCCACGTTATCAAGAAGCCAGGCCCTGTGTAGAAAGAGCAGAGCTCTGTATGTGGTATATTGTTAGAGAAGAGGAACCATTACTCGATATATTCGAAAGAGTCAGCCAGAATCATGTCTATACTTGCTGCGTACTTGGAGGATCCTACATGTAAAGGATCATTTTCATTTGCACTCCAGTATATATCTTGCACAGTATCATGCAAAATGTAGTATCTGACCCTTCAACAACCACATGATAGTCACTTATTACACTTATTATTCATGATGCTGTTCAATCATCACCAGCAAGCGACGTACTCCCACCACAGCTACATAGTCATCCCTCCAAATGATATATATCTCCTAACCACTTCGCCGTGAGTAGTCTTGATAGCCCTAACGAGCGGATATATCTCAATTTTCTAGGAAAGGTTGAAGTTGCAAGGATCAAGGACATTCGGAAGCATCCCGAACATGACTAGATCGAGTGTTGCATTGTCATTTGTGACAAAACCGTGTCTCCGAACGCCATTCGATCACAGCGACTGGGATGACCGTGGATGCAAAGACTATGTGCAAAAGATATAGGATCCATACCCTTGAATAGAGAAATGTCGGAACAATGTGCGTCGATTCTACTTATTGTATCGCATTATCAAAAGGGACAGAGATGGGATGGGAACCCTGCTCGGACTCCTCATCGCAACGAAGGTTGATTGAATCGGTGACTGACCAGCATGACAGTTTACTAGGGTGTAACCTTCCAAGTCATTTTAGAACTGTCCAACACTTTTCCTCCCTTCGACATCTTTTGAGGGAAATAATTGTCAAGAAGTCACACAAACTCTCAGCCTGACCAAATGGGGTGGCTTCCTCCAACCCAAACCCCGAATGTTCAACACACTGTCCCTGATCGTAGTGAACACAAATGGACCAATACAGTTAATAGAATAGAACACTCGTTCAACTATGAGTCCGAACTATGGATATGTAGATCAATTGGGTCAGCCAGCCACCAACGTTGCTTTCCGAATGTGGTTAGTCTGATATCTGGTTCCGTCAACTCTAGAAGTATTAGAAGTGTACGGAGTATGAGTTGGCAATTCCTGAACCTAGAAAGCAAATACATAGTAGATAGTACGACCATGAATAAATAGTTAAGATCCATGAGCATTGATAAAGTATTTTGAGACATTGTCGAGAGATTATTAGGGCCCACCGTGGATCTGCACTCAGCGCAAACACTCCGAGAAATCAATCAGGTAATATAAAGCACAGATCCTAGTCCCAATAAATCCATGAAATGAGACCGAAAGGAAAAAAACTTCACTCCGTTTAAAATCCCATCCGCCATGGACCGGTATCAATCAAATGGGCGATTGCTCGCTCTCAACGTCCTCCAGGGTCTCATTCCCTCGGTTGTTCTAATCACAACACCCAAAAGGTCCGCTATACGTTATCTGTCTATACCATGTATGATATGTATCGTGTCGCATATGATGTATCCAGTTCAGAAACCGGGATATACATCAACCCATCTCCTCGGAAGCTCTGCAACATTCGTCTTGACAGCACTAGATCTTTTACTGATCAACCCGCAAGCCGGGTGCGACTTCGTCGACGCAAATGGAAACCCCAAGAGCTTTATATCTCGCCTAGTCGAGGCTGTTCGGCTACTCACATACGCGCGGGCTGTTAATACACCCCGGCAGGTGAAGAATGTCCCGCCTTTTCCGGCATACTACACCAAAAGAAATCCCAAGGTGATCCCACGAGGTCGCTTCTTGGTTAGAGAAACTGCTATTGCTGTCTGGCAGTTTCTAGCTCTAGATATGTTTAGTGTGTTGGCTTTGAAACAAGCCATGAATGACCAAGACGAAGGAAAGACGATTTCTTCTGGTATCCCGGGACGAGAGTGGATAACAAAGGGTCTTATTCCAACTGCCATTGCTTGGCTCGTTGTGTCTCGTATCCTGCTCAGCTTCTACTACCGCGTTGCTTCGATCATCTTCGTCAGCTTGGGGGATTCTCCTTCGAACAGCCCGCCGATGATTGGCAGAATGGCGGATATATATACATTGCGGAATTTCTGGGGGTGAGTCGCTCTTATGCTTATTCGTTTGATTGGAACAATTTCTCATGGTTTTTAAAGTGAATTCTGGCATCAAATGCTACGACTGCCCCTCACGTCGACTAGCAATTTCCTAGCACGGGATGTCCTCGGTCTGCCTAGATCGTCGCTTGTGGAGCGATACACCAACGTGTTCATCGTTTTCTTCTTCTCCGGTTTGATCCACGTCGTACTCGACAGTTTGCGAAATGTTTCACTGTGGGAACCTGGGACAATGTCATTTTTCCTCTCTTTCGTTTTCGGATATATAATTGAAGACGGTGTCCAGGCTCTCTGGAAACGAACGCGCGGCTCCCGGAACAACATCAACTTGCCGACGTGGTGGCAGAAGACCCTTGGTTATTGTTGGGTCTTGACGTGGCTGGGGGTTACATCTCCTTGGTATTTTAGGACGGGGATGCTGAAACCGGAACAACAGATGGTTTTGGCTCCTTTCGGCGTTTCTGACCTCATTAGTCCTCTTGTATTGAACAGTATAGTCATTGGCGGTGGTCTCGTATTGAAGTTTGTATTCGAGGGAGAGATTTGAAAGGAGGCCATGCGTGATACGCTGGATTTGTCGTTTCTCCAGCTATATCTCCCCGGGGGGATAGCAAAGAACGACAGTGTTGTACGTAGAGAATATATGATCAAAAACTTATCATACGCTGATTAAGAGACACACCATGCAGCCTAGTATATTGCTTATAGCAATAATACTCAGCCTAGAATATTTATGAAGGAAATGGATTAGATCAAAGGAAAAAAAACTATTCTGATTGAGAGACTTAAATTGAGCTTCCGCTCTTCATAAATGGTGCAACACTCTCGGGCATAAGAATAAGAACTTCAACACACGTGCGAAAAAAACATTAGCCTCAACTGTCGTTGCAAAGCAGAAAAAAAAAGGGAACTCCTCGGAGACAAGAATCAAGTCCAGGGTGGCATAGCTAGTCCAGCGGCGTACACTTGGCTCATTTGTTGAGCCTTTCGGGCAACCATCTGATCAGCGGGATCTGTTCGTCCATAGAGTTGAAACGCGACTTGTAGTTTCTTCAGCCATGTATCCTGGGCTAGAGCCAAGTCACCGATTTCGTGGTTGTATTCTGACACACCCCAGAACACGGGTGCGACCACTCCTGGCTCGACTATCTTGACAGCCCAATCATCCAGCAATCCTTCCTCCTCGAGCAAGACAACAATCAGGAGGTGAAGGACCATCCGAGACATAAGAGGTATGTTGCCGGTTTCCGCAGCAGCTTTGAACTTGGGGTCCACAATCAGTAGTGACTGTGAGGTTTGTCTTTTGCCGTCCAAGTCCACTGCTCGCGTAATGTAGAGTATTCCACGAATCAATCGTCGTCGCAGATCACTGAGTTCTTGGAACGGGGTTCCAGGCAGACACGCTTTGCAGGAGCACACAAATCCCAGGGCTTCATGACCCTCATGTCTAGTTTGGGCTTTGAGCTCTGGGAAGTAACAGAAGTAGATTTCCTCGCCAGCCCCGATGTCCTTGGTCGCGTAAAGTTCAATAAACGGCCCTGGGGTGTTTGGAGACCTCGCGTTTGGTATACACGAATGATTGAATCGCGAGCCAAGGATATAAAACCCATCGGTTGGAGGCTTGACATCACTAGTGAAAGAGTTGATTGACAAAGTCTCACGAAAACTTCTAGGTTCCTCCGGTTCATTGTTATGAAGTATTGAAAATTGTAACATCTCCATGGGCGAAAGTTGCATAACGGCCCTAAAAACATCCAATCCTGTGATGTCGGCAGGGTGCTTCTGAATCACGAAAAGGGCCTTTTCCCTCAGGATCAAGTATCCTCGTTCAATGCGTTTTGTGGCGAAAGCGCCCCATCCTTTGCCTGGAGAGGGCTTCAGCTCGAATGGTGCATCCTCAGGCAGTTGGAGCTTGCGATAAGCTAAAGCGAATAGCAAGTTAGAAACACTCTCAAGCAAATTGAATAGGGCAACGTACGATGACTCGCAGACATGGTTTTGTGTGGTTTTGTGTGGTATGCTGATGGTGATGGAGAGAAAAGGAAAGGAATGAGTGTGGGATTTCGAGCTGGGTAGGCCCTATGTCGAGCATACAATGCTTTCCACAAACGCTCTTCGTTTTTCATTCGTCCTGGAAGAAGCTAACCAAGAGGAACTAACAATGGTCATTTGTGATTACGATACTTGAAATGAGAGCTGTTTATTGTCACGCAAGTACTATGTAGGTGAAAATAAGGACTTCTACTCTGTGACCATGAACTAAATCATATCAAGTTCAAAGGCGAAGGTCCTGGCCGAAAGATCGGTACAAATAACCGCTCCATATTCATATAAATACCCCAACCAACAGATAAACGATCAACGCCCAAACCGCTGCGTGATAGCATCACCAGAAGGCAACTCCGAGGAGATAGTCGGAGTCCGAGAAACGCGTGGAAGTCGAGTCCGATGTTGGGGAGCGGGATCTCGACCTTTGCCTAGTCAGAAGCACATTAGCCGACATGCCTTGGATACCTTGGTTCAATACATACTATTTCGCCCATCCCAGTCTGGCCGAGCAGGGGGAGGCATTGGGGCTCCGCGAGGTGTCTTCGTCCTTGCCCTTTTGGAACTACCAGTGCCGCTTCGTTGATGCCGATAAAGCTGCTCGACTCCACCTGGGTTGACGGGAAATGTGGGAGTCTTGGGATGTCGTGTAATCGGGGCAGAAGGCAGCGTTGAGGCATTGGACAGAGGATTGGAGGCAGAGGCACGCTCAAGAGCAGAAGCAGAAATAGGAGCATTGAGCGATGAGAGAGCTTGGGAGACTGTGTCCGAGGCTGCGGTCTGCATCCGGGACCGCATGGCACGAGCTTTGAGGATGTTGTAGAGATTGGTCATTTGAGCGAGTTTATTGTTCTTGTCGCGGTACATATCATTCAATTCCTGGTTTTTCTTTTGGAGGTCTTCTTGAGATGATTGCATGTCTGTAGTACAAATGTTAATCAGATCTCCAATTAAGAGTGGACTCAATTAGACCGACCAGATAACTTGTTCTGCAGTGACATAATCTCTGTGTTGGCATTGTGGATGACCTTGTCCATCTGCGTGTTTAGGTTGGAGTACTTCTCCGTCAGTGTCTTCGCTCGGTATTCCTGGTAGAATCTGCTCTAGTCAGCCTAGGACAATCCCACGGTAGCATTTTATACTGAAGAAGTGAGATATACATCTCCTGTGTGCTTTGGTATGCCCAAAATGCAAGTGCGCGACCAGCACATTCCATGATTGTGTTCGGATCCAACCCGCTTAACACGCTTGTTTTGTAGTCCTCCGTCGGATTCAAGATTGTCGAAACAGCGTCATCTGGATTGAGAAGTGCCGTTTGACACGCAGGACAGACCCGATTGCTGGTGGTTGGACGAGACAGCCCGAGGCTCTCTGCGCATCCATGACAGAATATGTGTCTGAGATCGTCAGTCTTCCACCTAAGCTGATCCACGAGGAGATACCTACGAGCATGTTGTCACCACTGCTTTCTCTTTCAATTCTGCTCGGCATTTCAGGGAATTGCATCTTAATGAAAAGTTCATGTTGTCGTTGGAGATGCGATGCGGTTGGAGAGAATAACCTTGGAAGAAACGAAGGTCACGAGTTAGCATTGGGAGATGTTAGTCTAGTCAACCCCAAAGGAAATCCGCAATGGAACAACAACTTGGACAAAGAGAATTTGGTATTTGTCTATTAGAGTGATTATGTTCATAAATTTCCGCGGGCTAGAAAAAGAATGTATTTCCCTGAGCATCGCGCCGTGTTGAAGTCATCTTCTCTTCAAACTCTTTCCCGGGCTCATACTCATGCCACAGACTGGCTGGGTAGATATGCTTGTTTTTCTCATACCACCGTCGATCTACGACCTTGGTCTCTGAGAAATCCTTATCTGCGCCCTCTATTTGATCGTCACTAGGTCGAGATAGAGGATTATCGGTGGAATTGGTGGAATCAGTAACGGGGGGTTTGTTGGAATAATCGAACAGCAAACCGCCCGCTCGAGAGAAACTGGGCACTCGATTGGCGATGAAGTAGTAAAACTCGTAATGCTGTGTGGAAGTTAGACTATATACTTCACCACTGATAATCCCGACGGGTGGACTTACATGTGGAACGATAATATCGCCCTTGACAAGCATCAAGTCGTCGACACTGACTCGTGCCCACTCGCGGCGATTGTCTTTCTTCGCCTTGGATGCACCGCTGGCACCACGTACGCCCATCTCAGCACCAACCTTTCGACACCGATCCAAGAACAACCAGACATGGTCACCTTTTTTGACTTTGACAGCTCCAGCTGGTATACTCGTTCCATCGTAGAAGACAAATGGAATAAGAATATCGGTATTCTTGACAGCCTCCTGCATGATCAAGAACTCCTTACGGAGAGTGTCGCGAGCCTGCGCTTCAGCTTCCAAGGCAGCCTTTGTCAAAGCTTTGGGTGGAGGGGGTGCATTCGGGTTTGCTTTCATGCGTCGAGTAGCACTATCCTCGGCGGGTGTTTTCGAACCTGACCGCGATACGCTTGAGTCGCGTGGAGTTGTCGCGGATTCTTCTCCTGTCTCATCCTGGTCATCGCCGAATGATAGTTTGCTCTTCGCTAAAGCCTTCTTTTTCTTCTTTTTCGGGGGTGCGTCACTGCGGGAAGGCGTTGACCTATTGCGCTGCGATCAGCTCAAATGAACGGAAATGAAAATCGAGGCTCTTAGCTTACCCGTCAGTCACATCGCCTGTAGAGGGAGTTGCGCTTCTTGAATTACCAGATGCCAGTAGCCCCAAAGACTTGTCATGCGCCTCGCGCTCTTTTGCCTCGAGAACATCCGCGCGCCGCTTGCGAAATTCGGAGAGATGAACAAGGCCGACGGTTTGTTCCTTGAGCATCTCCTCCGCCGAGACGGTTTGGCCGGCGAAGGACCGTGGAGTGGATGTGCTACTCTCTCCTTCTTCTGCCATTTTGGATTGTGAAGATTATAAGCTCAGTTTGACTACGAAATGAGCTGGTTTGTGACGTCTGGTGCCAGCACGTGATCTTGAATTTCTGCATATTATACGAAATCACTAGATCATAAGAAGCACTGACGCTTTTAAAATAGAAGAATATCGAATATTTCATCTTTAAGCTACTCTGCATTCACTAATACAATGGAATACAGAATATTCAGACGCGTCTAAGTCGCTGTATTTCCTCGCGCATATTTCATCTCTCACACCGCTGCAAACAAGACAAACTCGGTTCCCATGCGCGCAACCTTCGATCTCGACCCTCTTTGATACAACTTTCTGCAGCATTTACCCGTCGAATTGAAATTCAGAAATTATGGACGAAGAAGAAGACGACTTCTATGATCCTGTCGACGCGGTGCCGACAACACAATCGCTGAACCACACACAAAATGCAGCTTCAGATCAACCGCAGAGCAATTACATGGAAGAGGACGAGGAGGTAGAAGAAGAAGATGATGATGTACGCACCTAGCTTATACCTACCTGAAATTTCCCCCCACTAATTCTATCTGCAGGATGACTTCAATATTATCACAGAGGCACCCGAAGGCGCACCAGCTCCCGAAGCGTGAGTTCGCTGTTATCGCGCTCCTTGCACTCTTACTGATCTTTCTAGCTCTCACCCGCGCCATGCAAGCTTAAGACAAGAACCACAACGGCCTTCTTCCGCAGACTCGTCCGGGCAGGTGAGGTCTGCGACGCCATCTGCGATTCCTCGATACGAAACAGCAACTCCGATTCCCGGACACCCAGCCGGGGCCGCAAGACCCTCCTCAGAAAAGCCAGGCTCCGCCTATCCAGCCATCCATAGTTCCACCATCGACGTCAATGCGAATCCCGTCCACCCTATGACAGGGAAGCCTATCATGTCCACGGACATGGATGCCGACTTCCCATCTGATGATAAGCCCTGGCGCCGACCCGGCTCAGATCTCTCTGACTACTTTAACTACGGATTCGATGAGTTTACATGGGCAGGATATTGTCTCAAGCAACAAGGCGTCAGGCAAGAAGTCAGCAGCCAGAAGAGACAGATGGACGATATGCAGGCCTTCATGGGCATGGGAATGCCCCCGATGCCTCCTGCGCCAGGTCCCGCTGCTCCAGTCAGTGCTGCGCCGCCCATGGCTGGCATGCCTGGTCTTCCGGATATGAACCCCGATATGATGCAGGGTATGTTGGCCAGTATGATGTCTCAAGGCTTGGACCCGTCCAATATGGATCCTATGGCTTTCATGCAGCACGCTCAGTCGATGATGCCCGGTGGTGGGCAGAGTCAACCTGGCTTTGGGGGCCAGCCCCAGGGCCAAGGGTTTAACCAAGGGGCTCAGGGTCAAATGGGCTATGGCGGATACGACCAACGTGGCGGTTACGGGGGCCGAGGACGTGGCCGAAGATGGTAGTTTGATATTGAATTCGTATTACTGTTCACCCTCGGAATAATGGGATCTCACGGCGTTTCATGCATACAAAGGGAATGGCAATGGCACTGGACAATCACGAATTCAAGCTTCTTCAGAAGTAGAGGTGTAGATCGGGAAGGGATGTACAACATACAATGTAGCCGAGGGATGGCATATGCATGTCAATAAAAGAAACAATAACACCTAAACATCAAGAAACAAAAGATTGCAAGAAAACACAAGTGATTATATCCAGAGACAAGCAAAGAGGTCCAAGGAAAACAGGGCTGTTCGGAAAGAAGCTCATGGTTAAGTCTTGGCATTCTGGAAATTTCTCCAGTCCAGATCTTCTTCCCCCGGACCAATTCCATCTTCTTCCCTTCTCCATCCTCATCCTCAACCACATCCTCTCACGAATCTCCTTCACCTTCACAATGGTACGTTGAATATCCCAATTGATCCCAGACCCCGAAATTCTCTATTTCCTTAACTCCCGGAGCGTGCTAGCACCTTCACGCCCAACTTTTCCTTCCTCCAGGCCGAGTCCGGCTACCCGAAAACCCGCGCGCGATTCCCAATTCAACTCGGACGTCTCATTGAGAAACAAATTCACTAACTCGTCCCCTTCACAGTCTGTCCTCCGCAACATCAAGTCCCTCGCTCCCCTCCTGGACCGCGTCCTGGTCCAGCGCATCAAGCCCGAGGCCAAGACTGCCTCCGGTATCTTCCTCCCCGAGGCTGCCGTGAAGGAGCAGAACGAGGCTCAGGTCCTCGCCGTTGGCCCCGGTCTCCTCGACCGTGACGGCAAGCGTCTCCCCATGGGTGTCAGCGCCGGTGACAAGGTCCTCATTCCCCAGGTGTGTGGTGCAACAATTCTCTCGAAGTACCTGGACAGCATATACTAACGTGTCTGCTCAGTTCGGTGGTAACTCCATCAAGGTCGGCGAGGAGGAGTACACCCTCTTCCGGGATCAGGAGTATGTTTTCTCCCTCCCTCTCTCTTCGTTTTTTTCGCTGAGATCAACAACTGACAACATCACTAGTATCCTGGCCAAGATCAAGGAGTAAATTAGTCTCCAAGACGATATTATTATACGATTTTTTGTTTCGCCGCCATTCATCTCCTTTCTGTCATGTCAACACCAATCCCCGTTTCGCTGTAAAATCGCGACGGGGATATTGGAAGACCCCTGACGTGTATCATACTGACGCGACGTCACGAGCTCGACCTTTCTCAACGATCTCAAGAACACCGACCAAGGAAAAAAAAAACAAAAAATAATAGCGAATAGGGATGCTCTGATTGGCTGATATCTGACATTTGGTTGTTTAGGTATCATGTCCGTTGTAGCTCCTATTTTGGCCTGTCTTTCTATTTTGCATGCATGAGTTTTTGAAGCGCTGGATTGGCCTTGGGTCTTGCATGTCTTTGTCCACTGTACTTTTAAATTAAACTGCGACTTACCTTCTCCCGGTGCTTATGCTGGGGTGGGTAGTCGGTAATTGCAAACTTGATCATCTCCTCTCCATTAGCATATTCTCCATTGCCGTTAGAATGCGTCTTTCTCAATATGACGGTGCAGTAGAGATAATATTTCGATGGGCTAAATATGATAAATAATACTAATTCTCGGCACGCAACAGTAGATAACTGCAGTCTGCATCTCCCTGTTCCCATCTTGCTAATGATGAAAGCCCATGTTTCCAGACAACTAATCAATGCTGATCTGAGTACCGTACATATCCTCACTGCCAGTCTCATTCTCGGAGCTCGAGTGCGCCATTGATTCGATCACTTCCGACACCCTGTACATCAGCTCCGCACCAATAGTAGACCCGAATTCCGTAATCCGCTGCGAGTATTCCATATTGATAAACACATCGAAAGCCATTGAATCTGCGCTGGCATTGGCAACTGTCTCATGAGAGGGAAAGGAGGGTGGATATTGGTTGAAACCACGAACGCGAATATTATCCAAAATGAACCGTGCCGCGAAAGGATTAATCCCCAGATCGCGGAGAGCGACTTCATAGTCCGACTCCTCTTCTGTGATATTTCCCATCATGTCAGCTGGAAACAAATCGTATCGAAGTCTCCCCATCCCGAAACACCACAATACAATGTATAACGGGTGATTCGGGATCGGTATCAGTAACGTTGTGGATAGTTCCTCGTAACTGTCACAAAATTCAGCGAGCGACTTGCTTTCTCTTATCAGAGAGGCATTCGCAACTCTGCTGACGTCTCTTCTGTCAGGTTTGCAGATGAGGATAACTAGAAGCATATATCTATGCATGAGGTGGAAAATCCTTTCCCTGAACGGGGAGTTCATTCCCGGGATTCCATTGAACCTTGTATCTCTTGGTCCATGCCCTGGAAGATACCGCTGGGTCAGCTCATGAGGGGTCGTCAGAATAAGCCCAGTATCAGGTGCCAGAAGGATCTCTGCATCACACTGGTATCGAGAATCTGCGTCCTCATAGTCTCTGTAGACCAATTTGGGTGGATTATTTGGCCACCCCTCCATATCTCGCACGACCCACGGGTGAGTCGTCAGGAGAGTGGTAGACAAGAAGAACATCGGTGGCGGGTTGAATGCCGATCTAGTCACGATCTCCTGCATGCCGAAGGCAGGGCTCGGTGAGCGAGACTGACCCGAGGGTCTCTCACCAGGGTCTGGAGGACTGTCACCCATCTGTGAAGGGTCATTTGAGAACTCGCCCTGTCCACTTCTTGTAGACTCTGACCGGGAAAGGGAGGAAAGAGATGACGGATCATTCGACGAGGTAACATATCCTCCATCACTGCCTCTGGTTCGCATAAAGAAGGATAGAGAGCCAAGGTCACCGGACACTGCTTTGAATGATTTCGGAGTCTTTTTAAGGTCTACGGAAGAAGTATGATGTGGAGGCTTGAAAGGGTCTTGTCTCAGTCCTGTGGAGGGTGACTTGTAGCCCAGTTTCATACGAAACAGGTCCTGCTGAGCGAGGCAAGACTCTCTCTTGTTCATAGCTGAGGAAGTATGTGGTGTCGTAGTATTGAGGCTTTGCTCGTAAAGAGTTTTGAAGGAAACATGGTTATCGTTTGCATTCTGCGAATCTCGAGCTAGCTGGGTGATACCTTGATCGTCTGCTGGCCCAATTACTGAGGAACTCGAACAGCGCTTCGACACGATCTTGTCTTCATGAAGCGTACTGAGAGAAGCGGCCATGACTCCCTCCTGTTCACAAGGTATTCCTGTATCCTCCATTGGCTCCAAAAAAGCCTTCGTTCCCTTCTTTCCCTTCAGAGCTCTCGGTACTTGCGCTTTCTGGCTGTCAAGTTTGCCAACGGAGAAACCTTTTTCTTTGGTCAGATTGGGAGAAACGGTGGGTTGCGATTTGTTGTATAGACTGACATCGAAGAATGGAGGTGTGGACGCGGCGTTCTCAAAATCAAATGCACTGAATTCGCTTTCGGTGGGATGCTTGTTTTGGTTAGCTAGTCCTTGCATCAATAATTACCTGTCAAGTACTCACCTCAGAGCTCGGTACACTCCGAGCGTAAGCCTCGCTCTCGAGGTCCTCAAAGGGGTCGGCCTCATTGCGCATGTACCGATCGTAAGCCTCGCTCTGGAGGTCAACAGGGTCGGTCTCAATACTGACAAACTGAGGCACGATCCCCCCCGATGGACCCATTATGGGGGGAAATGCGTCCCCTTCGAGATGAGAAGTCTCAGTAGTAATATTCGGGCATGTGGCAGGAACATCGTCAACAATAGCAAAACCATCTTTTGACTGGGGCAAGCCCGAATTGTAGTGATCAAAGATATCTCGCGTGTTCACAGGAACATGAGGAACATCAGGACCACTAGGAACAACCAGACGAACCGAAGCGGCAGGGGAAGATGTAACCGGACTCTGAGCGAAAGCAGCGTCAAACTCGGACGAAGTGACCATTCTCTCATCCTCGGTTGTAAGGAGAGTAGGCTCGCCTCTGAAGTCAGAGGTTGTCACTTGAGGCAGGATGCCGCGCCAGATGTTTCCCTTGACAGAATCGAGCTGGAGACATCCGCTCAGCAGCTCCAGATCCTCAGGCTTCGTTTCGAGCCTCTCCATCATGAGGTCAGTGCAGAAGCGTCGATCGATTTCTTTGAGGCGTTCTTCTGGATGTTCGGGGTCGAGACCCTCAACAGGAGGAACGGGAATTGCTGGCTCACAAGTTTCATCTGCGTAATCAATTGGACAAAGCTTAGTGTAGTCCTGTGAGATATCGTAGAATCTGGCGTACTCAGGAAGAGGTGGCTGGTTGGAAGCCATTTCGTCGCACAGAAAGGAGAGGAGAGGGGAAGGGAGAGGAGTGGGAGGTAGTGATGCGAGAAGATTCGTTTACGAGAGAAAGGGAACTGAAGAGTTGGGGAGTTGCTCTGGTGAGGGAGTTGGGTGGTGAACTGGGAAGGTACGAGAGACAACACACATTCCCAATTAGGTAGGCACGAGACCTAGACCAAATACCAAGATACTTGTCCGAACAGGCATACATCAAAAGAAAATAGAAAGATAATATTTCGCTTATTTCGCTGATTGTGATATGTCGCTAAGTGCTATGAGAGAAAGAACATATTCCGATTACCATGAACCCTTTGCGATCCGCCTAGTCATTGTAATTCGACTGGCGAGACCCGTCCTTGTTGACTGCCGGCAGTCCAGACACAGCATTGGTTTCATCCTCCTGAGACTTTCCAGTCTCTTCAAGTACAGGCTTCTCAGCGTGGACCGCAACACGCACAGCATGGCGACGGTGGGGCGTGAAGCCATAAGAAGCACTGTGGTTGGTAGACCTGTTATCCCAGAGCGCGACATCATCCTGGCCCCATGAGAAGCGGGCATGCATCTCCTGAGTCGTGGCAATCACATCGGTGAGGAAGCGGATGATAGCGTCGCTTTCTGCAGTCGGGATACCGACGATCTTCTTCACAAAGCCAGGATTGAAGAACAGTGAGTTCCAGCCGGTGACTGGGTTCGTTCTAATGAGTGGGTGTTCGGTGGTAACGGGTTCCCGGCGTACTGGCCGGCCTATGGCTCGGGAATCGTTTGCCTGCATGTCGGCTGAGTGGAGGGCTGTGAGGCCTTTGAGATAGTTTTGCATGTGCGAGGAGAGCAAATCGTAGGCAGCGTACTGCGAGGACCAGAGGGTGTCGCCACCGCCTCCTCTAGGTGGGCCAGTGAGAACCTTGAGTGATGTGTAGGATGGTGGTTGGATTTCATAGGTCACGTCTGAGTGCCATAGGAAACTGGGTGTGAAGAGGGCACGGTTGTCGGGGGCGTTGTCGCCAGCGTAAACGACATGGACGTCCTCGAGACCTGCTTTGCGAGGAACGGATGTGGTGGCGTGCTATATCTTGTTAGTATATCTCTCATGAATGAGCTCAAAGGCAGATATCTTACCTTGTGCAGCTTGCCCCAGTATTGGCCCAGTTGGCGTTGAGCTTCAATATCGAAGTTCTTCTGGGAGCGGAAAAAGACAACGCCTCGGTATGCAATCAGTCGAGCGAGATCATCCCGCTGTGCATCATCAAGCTTTGAGAGATCAACACCATGGATTTCAGTTCCAATCTTAGGGTTGTAATCAAAGACCGCTGTGGCATCCCTCAGAAGGTTGCGGAACTTGGGGTCTCCTCGCAGGCCCTTGTCCTGGTAGGGAGTGTATTCAAGCGGAGCCCATTGGACATCCGGAAATGAGGGCAAAAGTTCTTCGTGTGCATAGTTGTCGTGTCGGGTAACTAGAGTCCGGCCAGGTTGATAGCCGAATTTATTGTCGCCAGCGAGGTCCTGCGCGTGGACGGGAACAGTGAACTTGGCCACAGTCGGGGCCACAGTCACTACGGGCTCTTCCAGTGATGGCGCCATCTCTAACGCAATAGACGAAATATGGTATGTGAAAATAAACGCGCGGGATGAAAATGCGGAAGATGAGATGCAAAGGATGAAATGCGAATGTATGATAATGGAAGATTATTGAGATTATTGATATCAAAGAATGGAACTAAGTTTGAGCAAAGAGGGCGAACTGACTTATATAGAAACACCCAATGCCAGGTGAGTCAACCCCAGGTAACGCCATTCTGGAACGACGCCGGATCTTGCATGGCCCCGGAGTTCACGGAGATGGCGCAATTTCCCAATGAATCACCTCAGGCAAATAGAATGGAGCGCCAGAGTCCGAGATAATTGGTTCGTGATGGATGTTGTATCGAGATGAGACCCGCTCTCTCTCCTCTGGGATATTCAAGGTAATCACGCAATTTTGCTGACGTTGAAGGCGAAATTGGCCATCGTCCTCAAATCAACATGAAAACAGCTGCTCAATCGATATACCAGCTCTCACCGCTGTTTCAGAGATGAGCTACAACCAAGTCAATCATCCCCTGGACGCGTGTTCAAAGGATTGAGGTGTTGATGTCCCGTGCAGGAGAGTGGATGTTGAGATTAGGAATGGCGCTAAGGAGACGATCACGCAAGAGTGGCGGGTTTTTGCGACGGTTACTCATCAGCCTCACTGGCCCGATGCCTAGTTGGTACAACAACATGCAGCTCTTGTCGGTATGTGATGGTCCTTGAATACATTGGATTGGCTCAAAGAATTTATCTTTAATTAAGATTTCTACCCAGGGGTCTAGACTGTTGTATTGTCTTATGATATATGGCTACGTGTTTCCGTCGACAATTAGGTCTCAGACTAATGAGAGTTCGGACTTCACAGATAAACCGCGTGGATGTCATGTTTCGCATGCTGAAGATCAGCTCTCATAAAAATACAGATCAAACTCGCTAAATTATCCTATCTATCCCAGATGAAGCGGGCCATCACCAAGGGCCTGCTGTCCAATCGACAAATCTTGTACTTGCTCCGATACATTGCTCAGACGAGTGGCAACACCCATGATACCAGCCTCAACATCTGAGAGAACACCCGTCAGTTCACTGAGGGTAGACCGGGGTGTCCCCGCAGATCCCTCACGCGACTTGGAGCTCACAAAGTCGCTGATTTGACGATTGAGCGTCGCTTCAACCCCGTGAAGATGGTCCTCGATCTCTTTGAGGTTGCCGGTATATCTTGTAAGAACTTCTTTCATCTCCTTCGAGCGATGAGAGAAGTAATCGACCAGGTTGACGGGGATTCCGTTCACATCAGTAGACGCGTCACCTTCAACGCCGTCGGGAAGAGCCAGTGTGTTTTTGCGACTTGACCGCATAGATCGCTCCGGAATCTGTTGATCCTGCACAGACCACCACCCACCGCCAGTCGACTGGTATTGTAGAGGGAGCTTCAACGTATCGATGGCTCGGAACGCAACTTGGGCCTCGGCCGCATCCCGTGTAACAAGGCTGCGCAGCGCATCAATGTCACTCGCATCGTTCTCAAGCGCATGTTGCATGGTCTCCAATTTGCCTTGTACAAATTCAACATCGTTAGGAATTGTGGCCCCCTGCTGTTCGATGGTCGGGAGCAGATCTCCGACCTCATGGCACATCTTCATCTGGTTTAGGATGTGTTTGTCGATAGCCTCGATTTGGTTACGGATCTCATCCGCGCAGCTCTCGAATTTTGTGGTTGGCAAGAGATTGCTAACGTCAACTTTCACGCCCGGGATTACTGTGCTAGTAGCGGTGCTCTGTTGTAGTGGTGCGGTCTGTGCGGGCGCTGGCTGGCCGAAGAGAGAGAGGGTAGGCTTTTGAGGTTGTTGTTGTTGTTGGGCTGTGTTCTGGCCGCCACCGCTGGGAATTATTAGAACATAGCCATGACACGAGACGAGGAAATGGTCGGGCACTTACAACATGCTTCCCGTAGCTCCTCCTGTTAATCCACCACCAAGTAGTCCACCTCCTCCGAGTCCAGCAAAGGCTGGCTTTGCTTGAGTCTGAGCCGTAGACGCACCACCGCCGAAAAGAGAGCCACCCAAGCCCGTTGTTCCTTGAGTCGTGCCGGTGCCAGCGCCAGCAGTCGATCCACCGAACAAATTGCTCGTCCCAGAGGGCTGTGTAGTGGTAGTTGCGCCTCCAAAAAGGCTACTGCCGGTCGCACCGCTCTGCTGTTGACCTCCAAACATGTTGGATCCAGTCGGTTGTGCTTGTGGTGTGGTTCCTGTGGCCGTACCGAACAGGCTTCCTGCTGGTTTAGGTGCTGTCGAGGCCGCAGTGTTCCCAAAGAGACTGCTGGTAGTAGTTGCGCCAGAAGTAGCTGTGGATGTGGCCGTGTTGCCGCCACTGTTGATGGGAGGTTGCGGTTAGCTTTTTTTTTCTGCCTGGGACTAACGTGACCCCAGTCTGCGAGCTTGAACGACGAGGGATTGGGAGAGGAAAGGATTCGAATCAAAGCAAGGGGTCAGGCGATAGAGATAGGTCTGATAGGTGTAATCGGAGACAAAGATGGATGGGAGCACTAACAACAAAGAACTGGTGGAGTTTGTATTGAGAGAAAGTCCACCTGTGGCAGGCGTCGCTGCCTTAGGAGCAAACATAATTGCAAATATGACAATAGGTCTCGAATTCTTGAATGGGAATGGAACCTGTCAATAGGCCCCTCAATAGGAACAGACCTTGGAAGCTGCGCAAATGCGATTTGCGGAATGCGAAGCTTCTCGGTACTTTGTTTATCCGATCCGGCATTTCCCAGCTTGGAAAGACTACTCATTTTTATACTTCGTTTGTATGGCTTAGTTCAGTACTTGGACAATGCATAGTACAATTGTCACTCTATTCTAAACCATATTGATATGTCATTCATGTGACCACCGTGGCCTTTCGATACAATTAATCCATGATCTGTCCATTCTCCTTTCGATTCCGGTCTTATTCAGAGCTTCGACATTGCGTAAGTCATTGATTAAATGAGCTGTATCTAAAGCCTTCAGCAAAGACGGCCATCTGTCTTATCTGACAGTATTTGTCATGATGCCTGACGAGAATGCCAAAGAGTGGACGCCAGTATGCGTGGCATCAACAAGACGACAAAGTGAGAGAGAGTTATCAGATCCATCACGACTCTCTTCAACTTCATCATCAACAGTCCAAAGTGAGCCAGCGGCGACCTCTGGTGATGAATTCATCGATCAAGTTACCGAGTTCGGCTATTTCAAGAGTGCAGAATGGTCAGACTCCAGTACAGTGACTTGGGATCAATCTTTACTAAACTTGTGGTGTATAGGACGCCAGACGGAACAACTCTGCTGACAGATTCAGCGACTCATTCTATCAGAACATGGATCTTGTAAGTTGACGCGTCATCCCTATATTGTTTATCTCACTCACGCCGCCAGGCCACCGGATCTACTGGAGGACAAGCCCATCCACCAATTATCCCCATACTCAACTCTACTCTCAGCGGAGCCGACTTATGCTACCGCAATCTATCCCTTCTACAACCTTCAAGATCCATCCACTACTCTATTCCTCTCATCTGTTCGTGATCATCCAATTCGGCTATCATCAGCCCTGGCTCCAATATCAGTGGCCAGCTATTACCTGGTAAATCCAATGACAGAAGCATTCATAACTCCGCACTCAATGATCTACCCATCCATGATGGGTGGGACCCACTTCCTTACAGGCTCAGATAGCCTCATTTGTCTCTTCGACGTATCCCGAACAGGAGCATATGGCCCTGTGACCTCAATGCCAACCATCCCCAGCAAACGCAAGCAGATTGTCGGTGGCGGTGTTGGTATGAAGGGCATTGTTTCGGCCCTGGCTCTGAACCCCAGTGGGGACGGTATTCTTGCTGCAGGCACTTTCACCAGACACGTCGGATTGTACAGCTCAAATGGCTCGGGTGAGCTCCTCGGGACTTTCAGCGTGGCAAAAACCAACGCAAACCGTGATATTGGGGGTCGTGGAGTCACACAACTTGTATGGAGCCCCTGTGGCAGATATCTCTATGTCGCCGAGCGTAAGAGTGATGGCATCTTGGTTTATGATGTTCGAGTCACAGGGCAATTGCTTGGACACTTGCGCGGGCGCAAGGCTCTTACAAATCAACGCCTGAATATTGATGTTGTTCCATCTGGTCCTGATGGCTCTCATGAGATTTGGGCTGGTGGTACCGATGGGTTTATAAGGGTTTGGAGGAGTCCAGAGCACTGTGCAGGTGGGAAGGATCCCGATTGGGAGTTTAAGGTGCATGATGGTAAGTCCTTGGACAATTCCCAAGATGCTCCTTGCTAATGTATGACAGATGCCGTGACGAATACAATGTTTCACCCTATGGGAAGTGTTGTTGCAACCTGCTCTGGGCAGGAACGTCTTGTTTCAGATGATTCTGGCGAATATATTCCAGCAAAGAGTTCCGATAACAGCCTCAAGGTCTGGTCAATGCCATTTCTGTTGTCAGACCCCGACACAAACCACGACTTAGACCCCGCAGTTTGAGTTGCAAAAAGGAACCCAATCTTATTCTTGCGTTCCCTCGGTATGGGAGAGAGATCTGGTGCAATTGAACAAATCATCTAAAGGAGGACATTCTGGAATGCGAGAGAGATGGCTATCAAGAAAGATCACTACAAGTGCTACCGCAGTTGTCCCTAATATTCTCTTCGTTACACTAAAATAAGCCTTTATCAAAGTCAGAGTCTCGGGTAAGACCCTCATGAAATGAATGCGTTTGCATCTTGACAGTCAGAACCGAAATGTCTTAGAGAGCGGCAGGTCTCAATACCCATAAAGAATTGAATCAATGATATATACCATATTTATTCCATCCAATCCGCTAACCCGTACGGGGAAGCGTTCTAGCTATCCAGAAATCGAAAGGCCATGATTGAATCACTGCGTGAATGTAAATTATTTTTTAGCTAGAAGCTCTATCGCGCTCATGTAACCTGTATTGACTATGTACCAAATGCATGCAATATGTACTATGTACTGTCTCAGAAACCCCAGGTCCAGTCTTCAAGGAATCCGAATGCCATACTTGGCATACGGGAAGTCTTCCAGGGTTGTATAGAGCTGGCCAAACCCATCACCGATTTTCCCAGGGGATCCAGAACCCCCCAAACGCCAGGCCTGGAGCCCCTCCACCTCTCTCTCAGCAGCTGACTTCTCATCCTCCTTGTGCGATCCGGTGGCTCCAGCGAGAACCTCTTCCTCCCGGCCCTTGAACTCTCCTAAGAGACCCGGGTGAGGGCACCAGACAACTTGCATTCCGGCACGACGACCAGCCTCAACTCCCGGAACCGCGTCCTCAAACACGAGACACTCCTCCGGTTTGATCTCTGTCTTCCCCTTGCTGCGCAACTCACTGTTGATGGTCTCCAATGCAAGGAAGTAGATATCAGGAAGCGGCTTGCCTCGGCCCTTGCCGATGCGCGGATCATCACCAAGAACCTTGTTATGTTCAGGGAAAAGAGAGAATAGCTCTGTCAGATGATCGGTCTTTAACTTGTAGTTGAATCTGTGCGATGATGTTGCCAACGCGATGTACACGGGCTCATCGGTTGACTGCGTCGACACAAGGTTACGCAACAGAGTCGGCACACCGGGGAGCGGCTTTGCGCGTGGGAAGTAGTGTTGCTGGAGGGCTGTTCGCTCCTCGTTCAGCTGCTGCTCGCTGATGGGGAGCTGGGCAAAGTCATTGAAGATCTTGCCGGCCTAGATATTGCGTAAGTACACGCATACATAATATATAGTGTGGGATGAACCTCCGGCTGGGGTCGACCCTGCATCTGCGCCTTGATTGACCAGGGAAGCAAGGGTCTACCGTACTTCTGGAGGATCGCATTTGTGACTATAGTGTATAAATCCTCGGAGTCAATCAACAAGCCGTCCATGTCGAAGAGACATGCTCGGATGCGGGGAAGGCTGTCGACCGAGTCAATTGATGTATAAGTGCGACCATGGTTCATTCACTCACGCATTAGTGGAAGCCATGGTTGTAATGGTCTGTCAGGTATCGGAGTGGGATGTTGACCACGTTTCGATAAGACGCGGGGAACAAACGTTATCAGTATCAGTCCCGTGATTGAACCCTTGGCAACGTCCGATATTCTCGCCCGACGACGACCTGCTCACAAAATGAGCAGTTCTTCTAATGCGCCCGAACGGGACGGAAAAGGTGCTCCCGATGATGCCGATGACAGTGGTGACGAGGATGTCTTCCACGATGCCCACTTCCCCCCCGAGGAAGAAGCCGTGAGTCGTAACGGAGTTCAAACTCATGATCGGAGCCGCATATTGACTTCAATCTTGCGATAGCAACTCCTGAAAGAAGCCCACGAAATCAAAGCCGAGGCAAACCAGCTATTTATCGCGAAAAGCTATGACCAAGCCATCTCTTGCTACGATCGAGCTCTCGCTTCCTGTCCGAATTACCTTGACTACGATGTCGCCATAATCCACAGTAATATCGCCGCTTGCCATCTGAAATTGGAAGATTGGAAGGCCGCAGTAGAGTCGGCAACCATCTCCATCGAACGTCTGAGTAAGATTATCCCGCCGACCCCACAGGGCGAGGGCAACGAGTCGAAGGAGAAACAAACCCCAGAATCCGAAAAAAAGCACACGGATGCAGTTGTTGAACTGTCTGGAGATGACGAGGAAGCCGAGTTGAAGGAACTACAGCGATTGCAAGAGCAGGATGAGCAGCGGGGCAAGGTGATGCGACTTCGAGCGAAGGTTCTCATGAGACGTGCAAAGGCAAAGACCGAAATCGGCGGCTGGGGTAGTCTGCAAGGTGCTGCAGAGGACTACCAGGCGATTTCTGCAATTGAAAACCTTTCGGCAGATGATAAAAGGTTTGTCCAACGGGCATTGAGGGAACTCCCCGAACGCATCAATCAGGCGCGGGAGAAGGAGATGGGCGATATGATGGGCAAGCTGAAGGAAGTGAGTACTTCTTCCTGAGTAATATACGTCAAAATGATAGAGCAATACTGACATCGGGCAGCTTGGCAATGGCATCTTGAGCCCATTTGGTCTGTCAACAGACAACTTCAAGTTCGTCCAGGACCCGAAGACTGGTGGCTATAACATGAACTTCCAATCCTGATCAGCTTTAGTCAATCAGAGACAATGGCATCATCTATTCATTGTACTTCGGGCGCAGGAGAGCCCTGGAATTGATTTGTTTCTCAGCATATGCATACCTGGCAGGGAGCCATGGCGGCGTTCTGACTTTTGCATATCATTTATTCTATCTCAATGCATATCTTGCAGTTAAACAGCTACCGTCCCATAAATGTGGAGCACGGGAACATATCATGTCCAGTAGTCTCAGCTATCCACAGTCTCCCTTGAAGCCACCAGCTTCGATACGCACGGTTCTTGCCGTCATACACAAAATATGCTAGTCTCAAAAGAGTCTGCATCTAATGATCAGCTGAGACTGTATTCTTTCACCGCAAAGTGATAATATTTCCTGCGTTTGTATACGTGTGAATCGTGTGAGAAATGTCTAGCAAGGTCTTTGTAAACATAATCATGGAAGTGTGGCGTCTTTGACCCCAGGCGAGACTAGAATATATCCTGTCAAGCCTTTGCAGGACATGATGAAACCCCCCGCCCATTGGGTTTAAAAACCCCAGCTTTCGCACCTAAATATTCCAAACAATACAACCTCAAAAATCACCAGCCATGGCTCTCAAAGTCTTCACAACTGAATCGATTGGTGCGCCGAGAAACCACATTGCCATCTACATTGAGACCGATCCAAGCGAAGACAGAGGCTGGCTGCACCATGTCACCGGAACAATCCTGAACGGCATGGATTACACACCCAGGCCGACCCCTAATCCGGAGGTACTACCAGAACATGTGCCAGACTCAAAGAAGGAGATTGGAACCATCGAGGAGGAGGATCTAGAGAGATTCCGGGAGGAATGCTGTCTAGCAGTTCCTCCCCCGCGGGCCCAGGTGACGCTCAAGGGAACCCGACTGTATCCCGACACCTCGCTCTACCGCTGTGGAGATTGGTTGAAAGATGTCGAGGAGATGGCTTTCAGGAAGGGAATCTTCAAGCCTCTGTGATGGGTTAGTCATTTGCTTTGTTTCATGACTTTCTGGGAGATAGTATGATACTAACGCAACGAGCAGTCTGCGGTTCCATACACGCCATATCAGGTCTACATTCAGGACTTCTATGTTGGTATCTAGATAGTATTGAAATCAATCATTCTTGTCTGCAGTTTTCCATCTTTGGCGACCGTTGTTCAAGACATTATAAGTGGGAAACATAATAGTGTGCTAAGATAGTTGTAACTATAGGGAATGTCAAAATGATACTTATGGTTCTTTGAGTTACGCAAACTTGTCTAGGAGATGTTTCCTGTCAAGAAATAGATCCTTTTTTTGCAGTTCTTCCAGCTGTTATTGTAGCAGAATTTCTGTTCCCGAGACCCAACGCATGTCTCGAAACAATGCCTTCTCGCATATAGACCGTTTGCTTATCTTGCCACTTCCCAGTGCTTTATACAGCATCTTGTTTGAGAACCATCATTCCTCTCATGCTATAAGCTCTATCAGGCTACGAAGTCCGATCCATCCTTTCCCCGGCATACAACTTCCACCTTGAAAAAGTCCATCCAACAAGATCAAAGACATCCACAACTGTCCATCATGCTATTCAACGTCTATATCACCCGAGAAGATGGACGCTGGAATTGGATATTCTATATTGAGCTTGATGCAATTCCCAAGGGAGGGATGGCAGAGAGTACTGGGTGGACACACTCCTTCGAGAGCGATGGGAAAGACGGGAATCAATACACAGCTCGACTTAACCGCTCCCTCAGGGTCAACCATGCAGGAAACATGATCGCAACTATCGAGGAAGCAGATTTGCCGATTGGTCATGAATTATGCTTTGCAGCGATTCGTCCACTACCGCAGCAAAAGCATCTGAGCCGCCTGGTCCTTCGCTGCATGATGCCTGGGCGATGGAAGCAAGAGCCAAGGGAGTGGTGGCTGTTGATTCGGGACAGGGGCTTTGAGAAGGGAATATTCAAGTCTCTCGACATTGAGATATCGGCCAGTCATAAGTGCCTGTGAGAGCGCTGGGGTGTGGGTAGACAATCCCTTCGGTAGAATATGGACTAGAAGACATCAACTAGCGCATTTTCATGAATGCCTCACAATTACAAAGATTTCATCCCTTGGTAAACTCCATTGTAGGCCTCAACCTTCTCACTCATCTGGTGGAACACAAACTGCGCCAGACGCGCAGCAGGATAAAGCCGCAACCCCGTGGGATTGAGGACCTGCATTAATGCCCCAACAGCCCCTTCATATCCACTGTCCATAACACCGGCATTTATAGTCACCCCGGACCTAAATAATGAGCTGCGCACGAAAACCTGGCCCATCACATCCAAAGGAACAGAGACGGTCTCGTTGAATTCCACAAGGTAGGAACCTTGCGCGAGATCTAAATATGGGTTTGTATTTTCCTTCGACGAGGGAAAAGGTATCTCTTCAGTCGAGGCCGGCTGTCGGAGTTTGTTATCCAAGTCGATTACCCCGGGCGAGGTCCATTTGAGAACGCGCTTCAGTGTGAGGTCTACACCGCAGGGCTGGGCCTGCAGTGTGGGATATTTGATATTGCGGATGATAGAGCGAGTAATGAGAGAGCGCCCAGGAAGGATCATGTTTAATAAGTGTCAGAGTCTGGTCTCGTCTGGACTTCTGTGATCTCTGCCTCTGTACATATTGGGGAAGTGTCTGCCAATGTTGTGGATCAGGGGCAAGACAAACAGAGCAAACAAACAACAAACCAAGCAAACAGTCCAAGACGGCCTACGATGTAAGTCAGTCGACTGGTTACTTTCTCGTATACGGACTACAGTGACTGGACATAAGTTTCTACACCCCTGGCCCCACACACCCATGATTATATAATATACTGCCGGTCGAAAA